>PITA01004126.1:106872-128119 GCA_004023965.1 Spilogale gracilis | reverse complement strand
CTGCATTCTCTTCAGAATTTATATCATGCACCCCTGCCCCCATGAGACAGGGCAGGGCACTCTGATTCTGGATGGAGGACTTCCTTCATCAGATTCCAGTCTGAATGAGCAGCTCCTGCTTTTGACAGTGACCTCCAGAACCCCCTCCCCGTAACAAAGCGATTCAGCCAAATCTCCGGAATACACTTTTTGGCGTGTCAGGATTAGTTAGCCGATTGTTGGTGAAAATGGAACACAGTCTTTTGAATATAATTCAACCGAGGGTCCTTTGCAGTCCACTGCTCCGTAGAGGAGTCTATTCCCACGTGTTCTCTTACTCTGTGAACAGCAGGGCTGTGTGTGGGACTCTCTGGGTTCATATCCTGGGGTCACAGCCAGGAAAGCACAGCCACAAAAAATGCACCACTCAGTCCAAGAGCGGCTTTCCTGCTGAGGTCGCCATATGCCCTTTCACAACTTTTCAACTAGTTCAGACAACTAGTAAGTTCAAAGAACTGTACTTTCCAGGCTTAAATGTGAGGAGAAAAAAATCAAACTCAATCTGTATTTAACCTATAAATACATTGGCCCACAAGAGAATGATGAAGTCGCTCCTGGCATATGGATTTATGAAAATTATGAATCTTTTACAATGTTTAATTATGAAGACTGCTGTAATGCATAAAAGATTTTATGAGTTGATGTTCGGTTCAAAACACAAAAATCACCATGTTTTGTAGAATACCATGAGCGCAACTGTGGAAATGTGCGTGTGCATATGGACAGGGCAGGAGAAAAACCTGCAAAAGAAAACCACTCCTTTAGGGTGGTGGGACTTCCAACCTTAAAATATTTTCTCTACAGTGATTCCAAAATGACATGTTTTGAAATATGTGTGTATAATTTGAATAAGAGTGCATGGTAGGACTTCTAAGTATTCAGACTCAGATTTCTAGCAGATTCTAAGCATGACCTACAAGGATTTTTTGATCACTGCTGTGAATTTTACTATTTCACCAAGCAATAAAAATAAGTAAAAGTAAACATATTAAAAGTGGTTTAAGAGGCAATTTTCTTCCAAAAGTAAAAATGTCATTTTTAAGACAATATATATCCTTTTCCACAATAAGGGCTACCAAATAAAAAATGCACTAAAATACCATAGCACAGCCCTAATAATTTCTTTAAGTGTTTCTTTGGAAGCGTGTCAGCTACATCCATCCCCAGACATTCAGCTTCCAAGAATTCCTTTTTTTTTTTTTAATGGCATAATGACCAGACTCTCTAACTTAATTCGGTTTTCAAAGTCTCTCCCTGAAATAAAATAATTTAGGATTTTCTGAAGGGTTGTCCTTTTGGAGGACAGCAGGACACTTAGAAATAGCCATTGAGGGGCGCCTGGGTGGCTCAGTTGGTTAAGCGACTGCCTTCGGCTCAGGTCATGATCCCGGAGACCCGGGATCAAGCCCCACATCAGGCTCCCTGCTCGGCGGGAAGCCTGCTTCTCCCCCTCTCACACCCCCTGCTTGTGTTCCCTCTCTCACTCTGTCTCTCTCTCTGTCAAATAAATAAATAAGATCTTGAAAAAAAAAAGGAAAAGCATGAAAGAGCACAATTTCTCTGTAAGAGAAAATAAGCAGATCAGTTACTCTGATACATGAGGAGATGGGGAAGGGAAGTCGATGCCCCCGTAAGGTTGCAGGGGTACAAGGAGAGCCAATAAGAAACATCCAATAAATTGAGTAGCCACAGTTTGAAACATGCACACAACCGCAATCTAGAGTATTTGGTTTCAAACTACTCCACATTTTTAACAAAATTAAACTACTTACACAGCCGTGTGTCAACGGTACTCTGGACAAATTTTTAAAAATCCAACGAAGAAAATGTTAAAAACCTGAAGCATATCCATGACGATGTATTGGGGAAATGGAATGACAGGTAAAGTAGTACCACTGGAGTGAACTCAGAGTAAGAAGCAAGTGGGAAATGACAAGCTTCCTGAGACTCCCCTGAGATACAGAGCGTGCTGAGTTTGGGGGCTCCCGCCAAGCTCACTGGAACACCCTCAGTAGCTTAGGTGGAAGATGTCCAGGAAAGACACTGACATCTGGATTACACACAAATTTGAGTTAGTTCAGCGACCGCCATGTAACCTAGCCAAGGATTTTGGGGTGAGAACTGCCATCCTAATAGGATTCATTCATTGTTTATACAGATAGTATTTACTGATCTGTTACTACGTGCTTGGCAGGAACCATGATGGAAGATGGATCCTTCGAGACCAAGTCTCAGAGAACAAACTCGTTATTCTCACCTGGGAACAAAAGAAACAGTAAATTTTGAAGGAAAAAAAATCGTAATAGGATGCCAAGACACCATGCATGAAGTCCAATGTGAGTACAACACATTTTTTCTGCTCCTTGTAATTTTCCCAACTGTCCAGAATTCCAGGATAATGTCTTAAAGGGTTATAAAAATGAGGTCGGTACTTACGACCACTTCTAGATTAATTACAAGCTTAAAAGGTGATTTTGAAATGATGCTTTAGGATGCACCCAAAAAGGTCTCTGAAAATATGGGGGTGGTGTGTGGAAATCTGAGACTAAAATAAATGGAAAAAAAAAAAAACAACCAGGACAACTTATTTAATGTGACATATGATTTTTATAACCCCGCGTGTTAACTGAAATCTCCCAGCTAAAAGTAAAACGTTATAAGGCAACACTTTCATCTCTAGTTCCACGGAGGACGGCGGAAGTTATGTGCAAGATTTAGGCCAAGCACCTGAGTGTCCTGCTCTCTTCCATTCCATATAAGTGCTAGTAATAGAGCATAAGGAAAGGGGGAAGTGAACTGAAGTTGTAAACGTGTGTCCACAACTACATCTGTAAACTGAGCGCGTGTGAAAAAGAAAGAATCCTAACAAGAAAATATGTTTTTATTAAAGCCTGTGATCAGAGGCAGCCTGACATCTCTGTTTGGGCAGCTGGCAACTTCCCAACAAAGAGGGGAAAACACACACACACACACACACACACACACAGGGGAACAAAAAACCTGGTTCTGGCCTGAAATGAAGAACTAAGAAATACAAACGTTTATTGAATTGAAAAACAACAAAGTCAAATTTCTACAACTCCTGTGACGTTCATAAGCTCCCCATTAAAGTAAAGTAAAGTTAATGTGAAAAAGGCACTCTCGCTGAATTTTTAAAGTGTGAGGCCACTGAATTAACTGCCTTTGGATGAACACTTTATACATACAATAAAATATCTGTGATCTAGAAATCCTTTTAATTTTTTTTTAAGATTTTATTTATTTGACAGAGAGAAACACAGCCAGAGAGGAAACACAAGCAGAGGGAGCAAGAAAGGGAGAAGCAAGCTTCCCCTGGAGCAGAGAGCCCGATGTGGGGTTCAATCCCAGGTCTCCAGGATCACGACCTGAGCCAAAGGCAGTTGCTTAACCAACTGAGCCACCCAGGCACCCCTAAAAATCCTTTTAATTTTTTATACATCTCTTGCAGGTGTTGGTAAAAGGCTCCATCTTGGGCACCTGGGTGGCTCAGTAGGTTAAAGCCTCTGCCTTCGGCTCAGGTCATGACCTCAGGGTCTCTCTGCTCGGTGGGGAGCCTGCTTCCTCCTCCTTCTGCCTGCCTCTCTGCCTGCTTATGATCTCTCTCTGTCAAATAAATAAATAAAATCTTTTTAAAAAAAGGCGTTCGGACGTGAATTTTCAAATGGGTTTGTGCCTCTCTGTCATTGTCTTTTTATTTCCACTTTCTAAACTAATTATAAGTGAGAATCATCTGAGACACACCTAAACAAATAGGAATAGCTTCCTAGTTAGATGGAATGTAGAATTTGTTTGTATTAGCTGTAAATCATGTTCTCTTCAGATCAAAGAATTCAATCACCCTAATACTTTGACCTGGAAAAGTAGACTCAGGAGTCAACTCATATAGGGTTGCGCCCTTGGGCCCCTGAACTGTTCCTACCTCTCAGGGTTGTTGAGCAGATGCAACGTGATGATGTGAGAAAGTCCCTCTTACAGACACAACATCGATGCTGTCCCATCCCTTTTCCTGCTATCATGCGCCAGACACAGAGCTGGATTTTTTTCAGTCAAGTCACAGGCTTGGAAGTAGATTCTTTGAATATAATTCAGGCAGTCCCAGTTAAGTGTGCATACACCCCCACTTATGTAATCCCCAATAAATAAATGAAGGTCTGTTTTTCATCCCACTGTGTCTAAGATCTTTCAGGGGAGGATTAAGGCTCTTGATGGAAAGCCTGAAGGGAGACAGTGAGTCAAGAGAACATTTTTCACTCCCCCGTCCCTCATCTCCCAATCAGGCTGCTCCCCGATTTGCCCTGTCGACCCCCATGCTTCATACCCTCCATTCAAAATCATATCTGGGTATATCCCAGATATACTCAGCTCCAAACAACAAATCATAGGAACTTTCAGAGTGACTTACTTTCTAAAAGTGATAATTAGATGAAGATGATGCCTATTGCATATTTATTCAACAAACATATATTGAGCACCCTGTGTGTAGCCAAGCAGTGTTCCAGAAACTAGGATTACAATGGTGGAAGTAGACGGGGCCTCTGTATGCATGGTGTATGTAAGCTAGTGGAAGAACAGACAGGAACCAGTAACGATCCAGGGTGACTGCAGGTAAAAGAAAGGCTGTGATAAGCAAAGAGCACAGTAGTATGAGAGCACATGGGCAGAGGTGAGGGGACAGCAAAGAACATGTGTGGCAATATTTAACAATAGTGATTTTAAATAAATGCATAAAACAAAATGTAATCTACATATTAAAGAACAAAAATTAGGTAACTTGCATCCCATTAAAAATGATAATTCAGAAGACTGATTTCAAGGTAAGTATTAGTTGTATGTTATTTCATGAAAGAGCAGGATACTGAAAGCACTTACTGTAATATTTCATTTTTTGTTCAAAATAAAAATGCATAGAAAAATCGTAGAGAGATATATAGTAAAATGTTAGTGGTTATCTCTGGGTAGTAGGACTACACATGATTTTAATCTCGTCTGCAGTTTCTAAACAATTCACAAAGAACATATAGTATCTGTGTAATTTAATAAAAGATATATTTTAATTTAAAATATTTCAAAGAGTTTATCTCAGAAACTCATTTATCAATGCCTGTGATATATAAAGGACCACACTAAGTACTAAAGCTAAAGAGCTAAGTAAGAATCACCATGTCCCCTTGAGCAGTTGAGCAGCTCCCAGAACTATGACGCAGACATGTACTAAATACTCAGCAGTAAGGTACTCCCCAGGTATTTGGTTAATAAAGCCTGATGATTTACCCAGAACTGATTTTTCCCTACCTATTTCAACCAAGACAGCAGGAAGACTCACTGTTGACTTCATCTTTAGTGACCAAAAGATTTCAGAAGAGCAGGACGCTGAGGAGGCTTGTCTGCTGTCTTGCCCCAAGTTCTATAATTACCAGGAAGCTGGTGATATTGATAGTTGTACTGTGATAACCGAATTTTGTTGAGTATCATTTCCCATAATCATTAGCAATCCTGTGAGTTAATTATGATTATTATTCCTGCTTTACAGATGTGGAACTCAGGCACCGAGAGGTCAAGGTCATAAAAGAGGAAGCCAAGATTTGAATCCACACAGTCTGAACCAAGAGCCCAGCCCCCTGATCATTAAGCCTTGCTGCCTCCCTCTTATGAGGATGAGCAGCATCTCCGTCCCCTTTCTGCCACAAACCTCTTTTCAAATCCCAAATAAAATAAACTATCACTTGCAGTTGCTATTAGAGAGAAAAGGTGGGGCAGAACTGTCTCAGGGCAGAGCTGGTAGCCACAGAGCCCAGTCCAAGATTGGGCTCAATAAGTAACCTGCTGTTCGAATGATCCAGAAAGCAGGTTCATTTCTGAAGCTTCCTTGTCCATAATAGCTTTTTTTTTAAAAAATTTCCCCTTTCTCCTAAAAAAACAAGTACAGGATGGCGAAAAGTCTCTGTAACTAGGGATTTCAATCTCTATTTCCTAAACTTTATATAGCAATTTTACTGCTATATAAATTTTATATATAAATTTTATAATCCTAAAGTTAAATACATAAGAATATTTTTCACATATATATGCAATTTTGCTTATCGCATTATGACAAATCAATTTTATGATTATAGACAAAACTAAAATGCCATCAGATGACTGTAAAACCAAGGTTCTCATTAAAAAGACATACGGATAACTGTTTATTTCTAGACATGACAGAATTGTTGGCACAGACTACAAAGGACATTCTAATATTCTGTCTCACATTTAGATTAACATAAATCACCAACAAACTACTCATTATTCACTGACTTTTGAAATAAAGATATCAAGCCACTTCCATTAGTTCCCATCCTGATGCACTCTTCAACTTAACAACTTCTCAGAAACTGAGAAAGAAAGGGTCCCATTGTCAAACCCAGATGAGAAAAGTAATTAAAAGTACAGAGACATATATTATGGGTCTTACGGCCTTGGTCCATGCAGAGTGCTTGCTACATAATAAAAACATTTAAAGTAAATTAACAGTTTCAATGTCGAAATGTGATTTTTCACATATTTCACTCATTAATCATTGTATCTCTTTTCTTCTCTTTGAATTCTAATCATTGCCTAGAAGCATCTCATTGTCTTTGCTGTGAGGCAATGCCGGGCCCTGCCTAACATTTAAAGTGAGTTAAAGAGAGGAGATACCCTCCAAAGATTAAAGTCTTAAAAGGTACATAAAAATAAATGAACAAACCTGAAATAAGAGCAAACCTTAAATTTAACGAATGAAATGCTTAAATACAATGAGTTGGGAGTATTTGTTTTCTCTCCTTTCTCCATGCACTCACTTAAATTGGTATAAAACCTGGGTTTACTTTGGAAACAGAGCTCTCTGTATGACAGATCTTTTATGCAGAAATTTTTGTTACTAGTATTTGAAAACCATACCTGCATGAACTATGTGGTTTATTACATTATTTTATTTAACAGCTCTTCACCCTGCAATGAGTCTAACGGACTGTGTGGTTGATACAACGGCACATATTTACTGATGACCTCCCATATGCAAGGCAGTGTCTCAATTAGCCGACCTAAATGTCTTTCCCTGATCTGGGGGAATGGGACTCACCTCCCCCATTCAGTGACAAGGACAGAACAATGGTACATATTGTGTGGTAGGACTGACTTCAAATTCTGGTTTTGTGCAGCGCCTGGTGGCTCAGTTGGTTAAGCCACTGCCTTCAGCTCGGGTCATCATCCTGGAGTCCCAGAATCAAGTCCTGCATGGGGCTCCCAGCTCCACGGGGAGTCTGCTTCTCTCTCTGACCTCTCTCACTCACCCTCTCTCTCTCAAATAAATAAATAAATTTTTTTTTTAAGATTTTATTTATTTGACCGAGGGAAACACAGCCAGAGAGGGAACACAAGCAGGGGGAGTGAGAGAGGGAGAAGCAGGATTCCCACTGGGCAGGGAGCCCGATGTAGGGCTCTATCCCAGGTCTCCGGGATCGTGACCTGAGTCACTTAACCAACTGAGCCACCCAGGCGCCCCTAAAATATTTTTTTTAATTCTGGTTTTGTCATTTATGATATACTGGCATGCTTCCTTCAAAACAGAAGCTAGGATAATGCCTAGCAGAGTGAAGTTTGAATAAATGTTTGTCATTTATTATTGTTGATGAGGAGTGCCAATATAAGAAATGAAACTGGGGTATACAACGTGAGGATACGATGGAGTCAATACTAGCTGTTTCAAGCACAAGCATCTTACCTGTGAGTCACTGGACACAGGAGACTGAGTCTCAAACGTGAGAATGGGAGTGAGTTTGGGGAGGTGAGGCCATAAGCTCTGGAAACAATGAGTTTTCTAAGATAAGGAATATAGGTAGGATGGTTTGGAAGTTGGGGGACAGGGAGAGGGGAGAAAAACAGTAAATAGGCAAGAGAGTAAGAACTATAATGGAAATGAGTCACCTTAGAATAAGCGAACACACATGCATATTACTGAGTGTGTGCGTGACATCAAGCACATGCATTTATCTCCACGGTCTCTGGAAATAATTACACAGAAAGTGCAGAAATTTTAAAAGATCAGCAAGGATGAAGAAAATGAGAGAGGAAACAATGGCAGGTGAGAACCACAGCAGAGCTTTGGGAGAACCGGAGAAGTTGCAGAGCTGAGACCGCCAACACGAAACCGGGACTGGGGCAGCCAGGCAGCGAGTAAGAACACCAGAGAGGCAGGAACCCAGATGATGGGTACGCACAGCCCCCCCAGCCCACTGCCCCCCTGCTGAGCTCCAGGAACACTGGCAGCTGCCCCAGAAGACTGGAAGGTTCTTCCTGGCACACACTGAACACTGGACGATTTCCGAACCACCTCCACTGTCCCCACTCAACTTGGCTACAGTGAAGCCCACCAACCTTAATGTTTTTCTTGTGCAGAGCATCTGACCAGCTCTGAAATAAATTCACTTCCTATAAATAACATTCCACAAAGCTTCCTAACCCTTTATTACAGTAGAGTCTTGGACTTTTTTTTTAAGTTTTTTTCATTTATTTGAGAGAGATTGATAAAGAGATCATGAGCAGGATGAGGGGCAGAGGGAGAAGGAAAAGAAGACTTTCCACGGAGCAGGGAGCCTGACGTGGGCCTCCATCCCAGGACCCTGAGATCATGACCTGAGCTGAAGGCAGATGCTTAACCGACTGAGACACCCAGGTGCCCTGGAGTCCTTGACATTTCTTTAGACTTTCTCGGTCAATTGAGAAACCTAAAATCACAGGGTAACTTGAATTCCTAGTTAAAGGTCTAACAGTATATGTTTTCCTCCTTAACAACCCTAATAATTTTGTATTTATATGACGAGATACACAATGCATGGTTATAGGGTATAATCCTGTGTTAACAGAAAAAGAAAACAGGAGGGCATCAGATAGACCTTGACTCCTGAGACAAACTGGCTGTGTGATTTTGAATAAATCACTTCACTTCTCTGAGTCTTAGTTCATCTACAGAATTGGGCCACAGTATCTCCTCTGCAAGGCTGATGAAATGAGATACTGCATGTAGCTAGGAAAGAAGAATATATATGATGCATAGCAGCTACTTGATAAATATTAGTTTTTTTTCTTTTCTATTCTTTCTCACTCATCCCCTTCCCTGCACTCCAACCCGTGTGCCTAGATAATAAATTATATCTATCTAGAGGCTCTTGGATTACAGTCATTCTAAAGCATTTACAGAAAATTTGCCATTCCTTAGTCTTTTTGCCAGCGTCCCTGGTCTATGGCCAAGGTCTATGAAAAGGAGCTTGTGTGCGAGAAACTTTCAGTTGAACTGAGGAAATCAACATTCACACAAATTTGAGATTTACAGCTGACCTAGTTCACAAACAGGATAAACATGACTCTGGATAAGTGAAGCCAATATGAATTCCAATCTACCAGCCAGGAATCTGAAAGATACTGGACTGAACTCTGAAGGAACAATTTAGAAGGTTAAGGTTCATCAGTGCTTCTGAAAATGGAAACAGAGTCAAAGCTGATCTGTCTTAGAAGAAATAATAACCCTTGAATGGGGTAGTCTGGGAACTGGGTGACCTCTTGAGTCCTTTCCCATTGGGGTCTGTAACTGGAAGCATTAAAATCATGGGCTCAGGGGACACCTCCTGAAACTGAAAGGCAGTGCACCTGAAAGACATACACGAAGTTTCTTTCTTTAGTTACCCAGAGTGAGTTTCCGCAGTAAGTACTTTCTATCATAAAGAATGCAAGCAAAAAATAAATTTTTTTAGAAAGACAGTGTGTGTGTGTGTGTGTGTGTGTGTGTGTGTGCACGCATGTGCACACGCCTGCACTGGTGCGGAAGAGGGGCAGAGAGAATTTGAAGCAGGTTCCAGGCCCAGCACTCAGGGCTCAGTGTGGATCCCAGGGCTCGATCTCATGACCATGACCTGAGCCGAAATCAAGAGCTGGGATGCTCAATCAACTAAGCCACATGGGCGCCCCAAGAATTCAAGCAAATTTTAAAAGAAAAGTAGCCTTTAGAAAGAAATCACATTCTGTGACTCAGTCTCTTTTCTGATTTGAGAATGTCATAACAATTCTTGTAGCCCCCGCGTGCTGGGGAAGCAGGAACTAGTGACAAAAGTTCAGCTTCAGAGCTTGATCTCATAGGAGCAAATGTTGCCATATTTTGAAAGAGAAAAATCTGTTTGAAAGATGTAACTGTGGACCACCTATCCCAAGGTTTCCCATAAGTTGGTTAAGCATCCAACTCTTGGTTTCGGCTCCAGTCGGAATCTTGCGGTTAAGGGATGTAGCCCCTCGTCGGGCTCTGAGCTGGGCACGGAGTTTGCTCTAGATTCTCTTATTTAAAAAAAATAATAATAATAATAAGATACATCCTCTAAAATCTCCAGAGTTTTCTGACTTCTGACATTCTGGCATAAGAAATATGGCGATGAAGGAAACAAAAAGGCTGGCTTCTTTTAAAAATAGTTGCAAGCTCATGACACAGACTGTTAAATTCTGGGTGCTGAGACCTTTCCCAAATATAAACCATCAGGCGAAGATGAGCGGCTTCTTTGCAGAGCAGCAACAGGCTGATCTGGTGACACAGCCCTGGGTTATAATGACGTCATTTCTGAGCTACCCAATGAATAATACCTGGCGACCATGCTGTGTGATGGATGCTGGTGCGGCCGCGTGACCTGGGTCACCTCCCTGTTATTGAATTGTTGCCATAAAGGTTGAGCCTTCGTTTTCCTAGCCATTAGTTTGAAGCAAATTTGCCCAAAGTGAAATGGCAGCTTGTGCTCTTATGGACCCTTACACTGCAAATCTAATATCTGCCACCAAGATGGAAATAATAAAATGGCTTTATTTGGTGTCTTCCCACAGCCACACGGTTGTCGGCGGACAAAAGAAGTAGGGGAAAACGAAGTTACCTTGTATTTTCGGAGAGGTCAGCTGCTAATACCCTATTGACAATATGAAGTAAAATTTTGATCATGATAAGCTCAGATAGAATTCTATCTCTGGGGCTTTGAAACAATTGCATTTAGTGTCACCTATCAGTTTAAGTGACTTGTTAAAACATGAGTTTATATTCTAGAATCAAACATCTAACTCAAGATTGGTGCAAAAATAATAAACAAATCAGACATAATTTCTAAAGAAAAAAATGCCCTGTCTGGTTTTTTCCTGTCTTTCAGGGTAGGAGTTTCTCACTTATTGCAGCCAAGAGGTATAAACGCATCCTTGGTATGATCTGGTATTTTGCTCGTCCCTTTCCCCTGACAATTTGCTACATTTCCTCTTATTTTCTTTGCCTCTCCAGTACTTCTATCTGAATTCCTTTTATTCTTTTTTTTTTCTTTCTTGCCTTCTCCTCCTTCTCTTCTCCTAGCAGTACAATTGAGCAGATTATCATAATTTCGCTGTTTCCCCCACTGTCCTGCAAACTGATTCCTTTCTACAGCACCAGGCTTTTTCATTGAAAATTCGGCCAACTTCTGTCAACACACAATTCCTAGCTGATGGATACATACACCACATATGGAAACAGTGCTGTGGTCTTGTCTTTTCACCTGATAAATCACTGAATTAAAAGACAAGGAAAAGGACTTTCGTGCTCTTTGATATTTAATTACCTGACTTCATTCCTGAAAGCCAGAAGGAAAAAAACCTTAGGGATTCCTTAAAGACATTTCACATGTGAAACTCTAACACTTTAATAAGTTGGCATAACTGATTTTTAAGCCAGGACTTTTTTTTTTTTTTTTAGGAGTAATATGGGGCACAGAACTATTTGTCTTTCTCAAATATTCATCAGTTTCCCCTTAGTGGTTTTGAATAACAGAAATAAGGTCACTGGAATAAAGCTGCTTCACAAGAAAAAAGAATCTTTCACTTTGATTGCCTTGGCCCAGGCTTTGTTTCTTTATCTGTGATAAATGTGTTGTCTTTGTGTAGCATTATCTCATGGAAAGAAATCAGCCATATATAAATTACAACCAGGGGATCATTTCTTTTCGGTTTACTTAAAAAAAAAATAAATGACTGTTTGAAATGAGCTGACACTGAGGGCAAGTAAGGAGTTTGGTTGCTGGGTTGCATGCAAGAACCTAACAGCTTTAAGGAGCAAAATATGACGGTAACGAATAATCCCTTTCTGCTTGGCATGACGCCATTTTGGTCTGGGTGACGTCACAACCTCTGAAAATTGGGAGATTATTTTAGGTAAGCCTAAGGAGTGCTAGTAAAAATGAGGATTCTCTTCCGTGTTTTTAAAGTTCTGTTGGCTTTAATTTTGGGGAAAAAAATGAAAATACCAAGATTTAATGAAATGATCTTAATATGATTATTTTCCTTTCTATAAGGAGGTACCAGTGCACAGTAAATTTTAAATAGGTCTGAACCAAAAATTAGTTAATGTCAACAAACCAAAGAGGGTTTGCAAAACGAGCGTGAACAAGAGTAAGTGCCTACCTGTTTATGCCATCATGTTATTTGGCAAACTGCCCTGGTAGCCGTATGACCAAGCTAGATAAATAAATGGCCCATCCACTGAAAAATCCACAGGACACTAACCTTCCGAAGTGAACAGTAGGTGACTTCCGAAAAAGAGAGCGGCATCAGAGGACACAATGAGATACAATGGATACAATGAGATAATGCCCGCATCTGTGTAAATGACCTAGAAAACAACTCAGAGACTGGCCGAACAGACTCTCCACCGCGAACTGCAAAGAGGCCTCATCAAAGAGGGTAGGAAAGGCAGAGATGTGGTGGGGCGCTAAGTGCACCCACGCGACTGTTTTTGGGAAGGAGGGACCCATGGGCAAGGACAGGGAAAGAAGCAAACCCCCACACCAGCCACATCAGGCATGGGGGACCCATGTGGGGAAGACAAATCCCCATAATATCGGTTGGCAAAACCAGAAGGGCCCGACTTTCATGAATTCTTACGATAAGCGCAGCCTAACTCCTGGAAATTTAAAAATGAGCAGACTTGGCCCCAGGAGAACCAAGAAGGCAACTGAGTCTCTGCACTTACACAGACAGCACAGCAAACAGCACTGCAGAGATAGAGCCTAGAGGCAGCTGTCTGAAAAGCACCAGAGACCTATGGGAGGGAGATTTGATCACTAATCTCAGAACTGGTCTCCCAGGGACAGGGATCGCTGGGGGACTTCTCCAGGAACAAAGAAGCTGGTGGCATTATTTCCCTCGGCCCCACAGCCTGGACACACTGGCACCTGGGGGCACCAGCAGAACACACCAATACTCATTACCTAACTTGGTAAAAGCACACCCTGCACCCTCACTCTCCTGAGGATTCACCCCTACGGCCCTGCAGCAGTTTCCTAAAGTGGCTCCAGGCCTCCCACCACAACACCCCTGCACAGACCTTGCTAACACCACATACCCCAGCCCTGTGTTCTCCTGTACCCTTGCCCCCTCCGGCCCACCCAGAGGGGAGCCCCTCCAAAGCAGCCCCAGCAGCCTCACAAGGTACCAGGAGCCATGGCAGGGGCCAGCTCCACTCTGAAGTGTTTTCGCCCCAGGGAGAGGGACTCAAATACATAAACCAGCTAATAACAAACATAAAGGGAGTAATCAATGCTAATACAATAATAGTAGGGGACTGTAACACCCCACTGACATCAGTGGATGCATCATGTAACCAAAAATACAACAAGGAGACAATGGCTTTGAATGACACACTGGAGCACACAGACCTAAAAGATATATTCAGAACATTCCATCATAAAACTGGAATACACATTCTTTTCAAGTGCACATGGAACATTCTCCAGAATAGCTCACATATTGGGCCACAAATCAAGTCTCAACAAATTCAAAAAGACTGAACTAGAACTAGAAATCAAACCCAAGAAAAAATCTGGAAGTAACACAAATACATGGAGGTCAAATAACATGCTGAATGGTTCAACCAAGAAATCAAAGAGGATATCAAAAAATACATGGAGACAAATGAAAATGAAAACACAATAGTACAAAATGTTAGGGATGCAGCAGAGCTGTTCTAAGAAAGAAATGTATAGCAATATAGGCATATCTCAAGAAGCAAGAAATGCATCAAATAAAAAACCTACTCTTATACCTAAAGGAGGTAGAAAAAGAAAAATAAACAAAAGCCAAAACCAGTAGGAGGAAGGAAATAATTAAAATAATAAAGATTATCAAAGAAATACATGAAATAGAAACAAAAAACAACAGAACAAATCAATGAAACCATGAGCTGTATCTTTGAAAAGATCAACAATCTGACAAAGACTCATGAGAGAAGAAGGAAGGAAGGAAGGGGAAAGTAAGAAAGAAAGAGGAAAGAAAGAGGATTTAAATAAACAAAATGAGAAGTAAAAAAGTAACTGGAAACACGGAAATATAAAGGATTATAAGAGAATATTATGAAGAACTACATGCCAAGAATTGGATAAATTCCTAGAAATATTCAAATAAACAAAATGAGAAGTAAAAAAGAAATAACTGGAAACACAGACATATAAAGGATTATAAGAGAATATTATGAAAAATTACATGCCAAGAAATGGATAAATTCCTAGAAACATATAAACTCCCAACACTGAAACAGGAAGAAATAGAAATTTCAAACAGAACAATCACCAGCAGTGCAATTGAATCCATAATCAAAACTACCAACAAACAAAAGTCCAGGACCAGGTGGCTTCACAGGTGAATTCTACCAATCATTTAAAGAAGGGTTAATATGTATTCTCTTCAAACTATTCCAGAAAATACAAGAGCAGGGAAAGCTTTCATATTTACCCCATGTGGCCAACATTACCCTGATACTAAAACCAAAAACTAAAAAAAAAGAGAACTACAGGTCAATATCTCTGGTGAATAGAGATGCAAAAATCCTCAACAAATACTAGCAAACTGAACACAATAATAAATTTAAAAAATCATTCATCACAGTTTGGCAATTATGGCCATTGCTGCAATGAACATTGGGGCCAAACTGTGGAAAGAGCCAAGGTGCCCTTCAACAGATGAATGGATAAAGAAGATATGGTACATATATACAATAGAGTACTACGCCTCCATCAGAAAGGATAGATATCCAACTTCTGTAGCAACATGGACTGGATTGGAAGAGATTATGCTGAGTGAAATAAATCAAGTAGAAAAAGTCAAGTATCACATGGTTTCACTTACTTGTGGTGCATAAGGGGTAATATAGAGGACAGTAGGAAAAGGAAAGGAAATAGGAAGTAGGGTAATTCAGGGAGAGAAACAAAACATGAGAGACTTTAGGCACAGAAACAAGTTGAGGGACTTGGAGGGAGAGCCTGGTGGTGGGTACTGAGAGCACCTATTGCATGGAGCACTGGGTGTGAGGCATGGGCAATGAATCTTGGAATGCTGAAAAAATAAAATAAGTTTAAAGTAAAAAAAAAAAATCATTCACCACATTCAAGTGGGACTTATTCCTGGGATGCAAAGGTATGGCTCAATATTCCCAGATCCAACTGATCCATCACATTAACAGAAGAATGGATAAAAACCATATGATTGGGGCACCTGGGTGGCTCAGCTGGTTGAATGACTGCCTTCAGCTCAGGTCATGATCCCAAAGACCAGGGATCAAGCCCCGCATCAGGCTCCCTGCTCGGGGAGCCTGTGTTCCCTCTCTGGCTATGTTTCTCTCTGTCAAATAAAGAAATAAAATCTTAAAAAAAAAAACATATGATCATTTCAATAAATGCAGAAAAAGCGTCCGACAAGTACAACATCCCTTCATGATAAAAAGCCTCAACAAAGTAGGTTTACAGGGAATACACCTCAACATAACAAAGGCCATATATGAAAAACCCACAGCTAACATCATACTCGAGGGGAGGAGATTGAGAGCTTTCCCTCTAAGGTCAGGAGTAAGACATGGATATCCACTCTCACCCCTTTTATTCAACATAGCACTGGAAATCCTAGCCACGACAATCAGACAACAAAAAGATATAAAAGGCATCCAACTTGGTAAGGAAGAAGTAAAACTTACACAATTTACAGGTGGCATGACAGTGTATACAAAAAAACTCTAAAGACTCCAAGAAAAACTGTAAGAACTGATAAATGAATTCAGTAGGTACACAGGATACAAAATATACAGAAATCCATTGCATTTCTATACATTAATAATGAAGAAGCAGAAAAATAAATTAAGGTACAATTACACCAAAAATAATAACATACCTAGGAATATACTTAACCAAGAGAGTGAAAGATCCATACTCTGAAAACTATAAAACATTGTTGAAAGAAACTGAAGATGACACAAATAAATGGAAAGACATTCCATGTTCATGGATTAGAAGAACCACTACAATTAAAATGTCATACCACCCAAAGGAATTTATAGGTTCAATGCAATCCCTATCAAAATACTAACAGCATTTTTCACAGAACTAGAACAAATAATTCTAAAATGTGTATGAAACCACAAAGGACTCCAACAGTCACAGCAATCTTGAAAGAAGAGAACAAAACTGAAGATATCACAATCTCAGATTTCAATATATATTACAGAGATGTAGGAATCAAAAAAAATGGTAATGGCACAAAAACAAACACATGGACTGACAGAACAGAATAGAGAGCTCAGAAATAAATGCACAATTATATGGTCAATTAATCTCTGACAAAGGAGGTAAGAATATGCAATGAGGGGAAGTCTCAACAAATGATGTTGGGAAAACTAGACAGCTATATGCAAAAGAAAGAAACTGGACCATTTTCTTACATCATATACAAAAATAAAATCAAAATGAAGTAAAGACCAAAATGTGAGACATGAAACCATAAAAATCCTAGAAGAGGATACAGGCAGTAACTTCTCTGACACTGGCCTAAGGAACTACTTTCTAGATATGTCTCCTGAGGTTCAGGAATAAAAGCAAAAATAAATTATTGGGGATACATCAAAATGAATAACTTTTGTATGGTGAAGTATACAATCAGCAAAACTAAAAGACAGCCTATGTATATGAAACTGAGAAAGGTTTAGTATTCAAAATATATAAAGGACTTACAAAACTCAACACCCAAAAGCCAAACAATTCAATTTAAAAATGGACAGAAGACATGAACAGGCATTTTTCCAAAGAAGACATCCAGATGGCCAAAAGACACATGAAAAGATCACTCATCATCAGGGAAATGCAAATCAAAACTGCAATGAGATCTTACTCCACAACTGCCAGAATGGCTAAAATCAAAAACACAAGAAACAAGTGTTGGCCAGGATGTAAAGAAATAGGAACCCTTGTACACTACTGATAGGAATGCAAACTGTTGTATTCACTAAGGAAGACAGTGTGGAGTTCCTTCAAAAAATTAAAAATAGCATTACTATGTGATCCAGTAAGTCCACTAGTGGGTATTTATCCAAGGAATCCTAAAGGAAGAATTTGAAAAGATATACACACCTCTATGTTTATTGAAGCATTATTTATAACAGCCAAAGTATGGAAGCAGCCCGTGTCCATCAATTGACGACTAGATAAAGGATATTTGGTGTATATACTGGAATGTTACTTAGGCATAAGAAAAAGAATAAAATCTTGCCATTTGTGATAACATGAGTAGATCTAGAAGGTATAATGCTAAGTGAAATAAGTCAAAGGAAGGCAAATGCCATATAATTTCATACATATTTTGAATTTAAGAAACAAGCAAACAAAAAGAAGCCAAAAAAAGAAAAGAAAAAACAGACTCTTAACTATAGAAAACAAACTGATGGGGGGCAGGGGGCAGTGATGGTTTTGGGGGATGGTTAAAACAGGTGAAGGGGATTCAGGGTATATTTTTTCGCAACAAGCACTGAGAATCGTATACAAGTGTTGAATCACTACATCGTACACCTGAAACTAGTATAAGATTGTATGTTAACTATACCGGAATTAAAACAAAAAGAACAATAGGTCGATATAGCTTTGAGAAGGGTAGTGATATGGACACCACCTGATTTCTCCCTTCAAACACACAGGCTTGATGAGACGCTAAACATGCCAATAAGAATCGGTGACACATTCAGTTTCATCAGCTACATCACCAGCAGAGTGTTCTGGAAGCATGAGAACATGAGCGTGCAACGTGAGCAGCCATCTACGTCCCACTGGCTTAATGCTCCACCATCTCTAAACTCCCAATAATTTTTTTTGTAAAGGTTTTATGTATTTATTTGACAGAGAGAGAGATCACAAGTAGGCAGAGAGACAGGCAGAGAGAGAAGAAGAAGCAGGCTCCCCACTGAGCAGAGAGCCCAACGCGGGCCTCCATCCCAGGACCCTGAGATCATGACCTGAGCCGAAGGCAGAGGCTTTAACCCACTGAGCCACCCAGGCACCCCAACCAATAATTTTTTTAAGAAGGAGCCCTACCTTTCTGTTTTGCACTGGGCCCCACTATTCACGAAGCCTGTCCTGAATCAGAGATCCACATCTGGACAGATGTGGAGTTGGTGTGAGTCTAGAACTGCCTTAGTGAAATGGGGTGAATTTGTGTAGTATCTCTGAGCCATTTCCTCTGAAAAACATTAGCACCCACTTTCAGAGTTTTGGTAATTAAGGAAGATGATGCATAGACAATGTGCAGCAAGGTCCCGTTCTATCTTCTCCTCCACTCTCCTCAATCCCTTCCCCTCCCAGATGACCATTCAGAGATGGCACTGTGAGGTCAAGCTGCTCCTAAGGACAGTTCCCCAAAGTCACCCACAGTGAGCCAGCCTGACCTGAAGGGGTAAAGCAAACAGGTCAGCTTTAAGTCATGCCTCAGCATACTGCCTGAAAGCAAGACAGTGTGGGTCAGCTGCGGTGCCGTGGTGCTGCCCAACCCATAGATGAAGAAACTAGTGTGTGAATGGCATGAGGTCGCCGGTGCCCTCACATTCTAGAGTGAGCTGCTGGGTCAGCCATGTGGGCCAGTGGTTTAGAATCTTTTTTTGCTGATTTTAGCTGGTTGCCCTTCTCCAATAGACGTAAAAGGCTGAATTTGGAGATTGACAGAGAAACTCTATGGCATTCTCTACTCATGAGGGCATGAGAAGGGATGCAGGGTATTTTTTTCTCTCTTTACTCATTTCCTCGAGTTTCTAGAACAGAATGCCACTAACTGGGTGGTTTAAGCAACGCATTTCTTATCTCTCAGGTCTGGAAGCTCCAGGTCCAACATCAGCAGGGCTGATTCCTCCCAAGGGCTGTGAGGAGAATGTGCTCCAGGCCTCCCGCCTTCTTCTGGTGATTTGGGGGGTAATCTGTGGCATTCTTTAGCATGTGCATAAACCACACTGGTCTTCGCTTCCATATTCACATGAAATTCTCACTGGGTACATATGTCTGTCCAAATGTCCTCTTTTCCTCAGGACTCTGAGTCACACTGGAGTAGGGCCCCATGCTACTTCTAAATACAGTCCTATTCTGAGCTATCAAGTCTTGGACCATGACATATGTCGATGAATCTGGGGGATAACACTTGACCCATAAAATCCTCTTTGAAGCCAGGTGAGAAGGTCTGCTTTGTGAGGCTCAAGGAATTTTGCCCTCTTCCTGTGTCCTTTGAAGGATGTGGAATGCCTGAGAAATCCATAAGTCTACCTGGAACAGAATCAGCCTGATGGCAGACTGAGAGGCACTGAGACCCACTTGTCTTTCCAGTGACAGTGAGGCACGAGAGGAGTGTTTCCAGGGGACCAGACTTGGAGCTAGCCTAGGAAGGTCATCTGAAGTTCATCTGTGAGGGAATGCTAACCAGGGGTCTCAGCAGCCGACCAAAGGACAAGTGTGCCCTCATGACCAGAGCTAGTCAGGGAGGCTCCTAGCCAGAGTGTCTGGAAGGAATCTCAAGCCATATATAAAATGGAGAGAATCAGGTTCGATTACCAGCCTTAATTAGAAGGGACCAACATGCCACAATGCCAAAACGAGCCAGTTAGGATGAATCCTTTCCTCTGATCACACAGGGCGATGGCTGAGTATGGATAGATGGGTGCAAACAAGAGGAAAGAAGCCAGACCTGCCACCTTTTCTCAACACAACATCCAAGCATGGCAGAGGTCAAAGTCAAGGAAAACCTCAGTCAGTCTGGAATTTTGATATTTCACCAGATAGAAAAATTTTAATTTCCTAAGTTGGGACCGTCCTTGTTATTGCAAGAGAACAGAAAAGTAGGGTACCCGTGCCAGATCTCACCCAGGAGACAGGAACAACAGGTCCACAGTGCAAATGTAGAAGGGAGTAGTGAAAGAGAAACATGTAGCTTTTAAGGCTACATCCTATCAGCCCAGTCCATTCAATCAACTGGGGACCTGGGTGTCATAAAGTGGGACAGCATGTCAGGCAGGGGCTCAGAGCTTACACTTTTAAAGAAATACATACAGTTTTCAAATTACTTCATCACTCAGGTTCCATTGTTCATCAATGGCGTCCACATCATAAGGCTACTATAAAAGTAAGGTTATATAGAATCTAGTTGAAGTATTTAGAGCTTACAATAAGCTTAATAAACATAAGCCATTTTCATTCCATGTGTGGGACAAGTATGTATCCTGCTGGGAATCCGGGCAAGGGAGAAGAAATAAAAGTCTGCTCTTGTTAACACTGGCCTCCAACATCATCAACCATGTCATGGATGGAATTTGGGCTTCAATGGGAAAACTTATATCATTATTCATAAGGATACACTAAAAACAGTACAAATTTTATAAGTACTGAATTCTGATCAACGCTGATGAAGATTTAGACTTAAATTGAGAAGTACTTCCCTTACGGGTCCATGAAAATCCACACCAAGTCAAACTCAACACACATTTTTGGCAGCAAAGGACTGAAAGAGGGATGCATTGAAGCAATGGAGATGTTAATATTTTAATACCATCTATTATCCTAATATGTTGAGAATAACAGTGTCCGTTAAAATGGCATATGAACCCCGAATCGCTAAGGAATTGTTGAAGAAGAAAAACAAAGCTGGAGCTACCCTATGACCCTGCAATTGCACTACTGGGCATTTACCCCAAAGATACGGATGTAGTGAAAAGAAGGGCCATATGCACCCCAATGTTCATCGCAGCAATGGCCACAATCGCCAAACTGTGGAAAGAGCCAAGGTGCCCATCAACAGATGAATGGATAAAGAAGATGTGGTACATATATACAATGGAATACTA
>PITA01004126.1:0-106772 GCA_004023965.1 Spilogale gracilis | reverse complement strand
ATTTTTAAAAATGGCATACAATTTTCACTATTCAAAATATCATGCTTAAAACATGTAATATTTGCCTGGAGATGTTTGGAAGAGCAGAGTTCCTGCCCATTCTGAATATCCAGGGCTAAATTTCAAAGTAAAAATTGTTTTGTGCTAGGTTTGTTTTGTTTTCCTCCAAATACAACCAGGGGTATCAAAGCTATAAAGAGAATTTGGTGAGTACTAGAGGAAAACCTTGGCTGAAATTCAAACTGGAATTGAATTGTGAAAAAAACCTGAATTTTGAGAGCCCAGAGAAAACACTTAAGTCATACATTATTTTCATTTCTAATCTGCTCTTTGTGGGCCATAAAAACAACTCCATGTGATCTGGTTTACTGGAAACCATGTCTGTGAATTTACCCAGTAACAAGAGAAAAAGCAAGGCAGGATGATATTCATGTACAGGTCATGATTTCCTCTCGTTTTTTTGAGTTTCGTCTCTGCTTTCATAAGCCCGACCCTTGACACAGTTACTGTACCAAACTTCTCAAGGCCTCACACACAAATCCCACCGGAAAAGTCAAGACAGAAAAGACTATGGGTTTTCCCATGTCCTTATGGAAGAATCGTGGAGCACGTATGAACAGCAGTGTTCAGGCTGAATTTGTCACATGACAAATTTAGACAAGTGACCTTTATGTAGCATGCACTGTTTCATACCGATAGAAGGGCGGTTAAAATCAAAGAGTGTTTGAAGTATTACAGGATCACAGATGATCTAGTCTTACTCCAACATTGACGAAGTGGCAGCGAGGTCCCACAAGTCCATAGTCTCCCTCTATCTTCCGCTTGCACACAGCTAAGTGAGACATCAGTATGAGAATGGGATCATGTAGCTTCACCAAATGCCCTTGCCACCTTGTCAAATCGCGATGCTAGTTATGCGAGTGCACGCTTATGGATACTCATCTTTTAAGTCTTGTCTGAATTTATTTTATCACATATGCTAAATCCCATGTTCTATTTTGGACCAACTTATACCCCCATATTTGTTATTCAGAGAAAAAGTGAAAGAGAATCTTTTTTATTCCTAATTGATTTTCTTTAGGGGAAAAAATCTTTTTTTCCAATTGCCCAAGGGTATCTGTTCCTCCTCTATTCACTTCTCAAAAGTCAGGCAGCTCATTCGGACTCCGAGGGGGAGTATATTCAAGGGCTAGAGAATGCAGATTGCCTGCCCAATGCTCCCTTCCTAGCTTTCATAAAATCCCATCCATCTAGGCGTCCAGAAGGAAGTAGGGAGAGAAGGGAAGACCTTGAGAGGCAGACAGAGGAAAGGAGACATTTCCAGAATTGGAAGGGAATAGAAATCAGCATGATCCAAAGAATAGCCATACCCTGATGTGAAGAGATGCGCCTAAGAGGAAAATCCAGATACATGGGGCTCCAGCCACACCCAACACTCCTGAGCCCTAGGAGTGGCCCAGAAACAGCAAAGCAAGTCCCCAAGCAAACTAGGGCAAAGGGTATCTCAGCAATGACCACTGTAGTCTTATTGCTGATGACTGTGAGGACCTTTCCAATGTTCTGGTGATGGTCAACATCCTAGGATCATTGCACAACTCCAAGAAGACAGAACTCCCATGACAGCATTGAACATCCCAGAGGTTCAAGGTCAGACGTGTATTCATTATCATGAAACAAAGACATGTGTTACTGGTACTGCTGAGTTTGTGGACCAGAATTCATACCCACTGCCCAGGCCAGGCTTTTATTTTGAGTTGTTAGAAGATCTGCCGGCAATTAGATAAGGAGAAAAAGAAACCATTTTATGTTTTATCTGCTCTGTGCAGTCTGCCAAATATGGTTAGAAATGAAAGCCTTTCGACCAAGAAACTTGACTGAGTTGGCAACATTTGTCTTTTTTGGTAAATGAGTCAGGATTATTAACTGAAGATAGAAGTGGGGTAGAGAGGCATGACAAAAAAAAAAAAAGGGCAGTCTCCTAAGTTTGATACGAGTTCTAGTAAGTCATATTTGCTGAGAAATACTTTGGGAGCCAACAGGCTGGGCTGATCTTTGGTAAAATTGTGAAGGAGGGGTAGTTTGTCATCAGGACCTCATGCCCTGGGATTCTTCCATCCGGCTAACTTATCATCAGAAACTCCAACACTGCAGTGATGCTGTTACCATATGATTGCTTCGGACCTTGTTTTTCTTCCTTCTATACCAAAATTTCTGCCTTCCTCCATGATCCTACGAAATGATCTGAATCAACTATGAACTGTATCTGATACCCTCTAGTCTTGATCGAATAGATTAAACTCAGTAAAATGTGTATTTTTATAGAGATCCTCACTATTTCGACATACACACACGCTTAGGTAAGAATTTCAACAGAAACAGGCTTGGAACACAAGAAACACTTATTAAAATGAATATATGGTCTCATCAACATATCCTACTGGTCATGTTCTTTCTATAAAGTGACACTGACATTGCTCTTGTCAAGAGATGGGATCTAAGGCTTTTGCTTGGTCCCACCAGGGTGATATCCCTTTGCGACCCAGCCAGCAGACTGGGAAGAGTGAAAGAGCCCCACAGAGGGTCATATCCAGTCTTCCTAGCACCCACCACAGCGGCGGAACCAGTCAGCATCTGGGACTTACTGCTGGACACGTGAGTTACCAAGCTCTCAGACGTTTTGAGCTCCTGGCTGACAATCAAAGGGGTACACAGGACTATAATGAAAATTGGTGACCAAAGTAAATGCTATGATTATTTTAAGTCATAGAATTTTGAGTGTTTTTTTAATGCAGCCTTAGATCACTGTAGTGTTATCAAATATTAATATATGGGTGATTGTCTCATTTGCTTCTCTGCTTGAATGGCCTTCTGAGATTTAAAAAAAAATTAAAGAATAAACATTCATGAAGGTTAGGAAAATGACTTAACAGTCTTAACATTCGCTTAAGGTTTATTTGCTACCAGAGAAGAGCTAGATCTCATAGTTTTTCCTGTTAAGACATTGGGAGAAGGTAAAAGCTTCCTTCCAGGAGGTCAGGTCCTTTAGACTTGAGAAGGAAAACTAACTGGTGAACATAGATGTCATTATCCTTGTATATTGAGTACATACAACACAGGTTAATATTAAGGGGAAGTGTGGAATGTTAAGAAATTAATGCCTTGGGAAAAGAAGTACTGACTGAGCACAACACTAAAGCAGCTATAGATTCTGACATCTAAAAATAACTTCCTAAGTCCTTACGAAGTGGGAGTTCTCCTGGACCCTTATAGTAAGTGGCCCAGTGTCTAGGTACAAAAAGCCACAGGATAAACATGGCGACAGGTCTTACAATATGGGAGCAGAAGAATAAAACATTGTCACTTTATATCAACATATTATGGATTAGAAAACACAATGAATGAGAATATATTAAGAAAAACAAGGATCTTCCAAGAAATTTCTTGTTTGAAGGAGACTGCATTGGTTTATATTCTAGACCCTGTATATTTTTTTTAGTTATCTTTATCATTTTGCATGCTGCTTCTACATTTGGCTCGCAATTCCAGTTGGCCACCAAACTACAGTTGGAAGAATGAACTATATCTTACAATTAGTTATGCTTCCTATTTGGAATCCTGAACACTGACTTCTTCACCTTCTGTATCACTGTCTGTGTTCTATGATTCTTCGAAGAACACTTGTGGAGAAAGGCTGGTTTGGGGGATACCAGCCAGTAAGGAGCAATGGAAAGACAACTCTAAATTGAAAACCCTCCCTATACAAAGAAATTGTTCTCCTTCACTTCAGTTCTATACTTCAAACTATGTAGAAGTACCTGCTACTGTTCAATCCCACAAATATTGAGGCAACTTGTGTTCTTAGAGCAGCATTGGATTGAGAGGATCCTAATGAAATTTCATATCAAAGACAGTATGGCTAAACTCAATGAACACCTCACATTTGATAGATAACTTTCTCTACCCCATCCCTTTCTAGACCTCCAGGGCCCCCAGTACACTCATATGAGAAACCTGTTTTTATGGAGCAAGTTGCTGAAAATCCCACTGATGTAGTGGACTGAGATTGAAGTTATCTACTACTACTACTACTACTACTACTACTACTACTACTACTACTTCCCCTTCTTCTTCCTCCTCTTCCTCTCCCTCCCTATCCCCTCTCCTCTCCCCTTCCTCTTCTTCTTCTTTTTCTTCTTCTTCCTCTTCCCCTTCCACTTCCTTCTCCTCCTCCTCCTTCTTTAGAAAGAGAGAGAGTGCATGCATGTGTGGGTGGAGAGAGGAGGGGCAGAAGGAGAGAAAGAGAGAATCGTAAGTAGGCTCCACACCCACTGCAGAGCCCGACGTGGGGCTGAGTCTCACAACCCTGAGATCATGACCTGAGCTGAAATCAGGAGTCAGACACTTAACCGACTGAGACACCCCAAACTGGGGTTAACTTCTGAGCCATTTCTGGAGGCTTCTAGATTACAGAATTTGAGAAAACTGCAAGGATTGTCAACAGATGACTTTAGGGATCAAGAACAGGGACTCACACATAGTAAATACTAGATAAATTGTTGAACAGATATGTTTATTAACAAATATATATATTTTGCACACAACTGTGGTATATACTTACACAGAAACAGAGACTTAAATTTACTTTGGTTGTAATGCATATTATTTTTCTTCTCTTGAAAATTGAAGAAAAAAATCCCAGCTTTAATCCTTGGAAATGACTGCTAATGAAGAGAGGGCAAGAGTTCAATCTATAGACAGGGTTTAAGATGCTGCTAAAGATATCAAAGATAAAACATAACAAATTATAAGATACTGTTCTCTCTTCTGACATAGAATCTGAGCAAAACATAGAGGGATCTTGCAAGATTGTGATGACTAAATATAATAGAAAGCTCAGTGGTCTGAATGATGGGACCTCCACTGAAAATAGGGTACAGGGAGGAGGGGCAAGATGGCAGAAAGCTGGGTGACCCCATTTCGGGGAGTCCCCTGAAGTGAGCTAAATACCTGTAAGAACTGTGATACTGCAAGAACACTGTGAGCACCCATGAAATCAGCCTGAAATGTAATATTTCACACTTCTGGCTCTCTATGGGAGAAGAAGAGCACCGACAAAGAGGTAGAGTGGAGTGGGAATGCTTGGAGTGATATCCAAAGACAAAGGGACATGGGGAAGGAAGTCCACAGAGGCGACCCATTGGAAAGCAATACCCCAGCATGAAAGTGCTCTGTGTTTGGGGAACAACAGCAGATTACGTTCTGATTAAAAGCAGGCAAAAAAACGGAGAGCCTGAGGGGCAGCCAGGGAAATGGGGATGTAGAACTATGGAGAGAAAGTGCTCCCCATGGGAGGGAATGAGGCAGAGTGAATGTCTTTAAAACCACCACTTTTTTTCTGCCGCTTTTTTCCGCCCCGTGGGCCAGGCGCGCTCAGTCCCCAGGGGAGGCGATTTTGCAGACCTGAGCGTGACCTGAGGGGCCGTGGGACCTCAGTCCCTCCTGCGAGGGTGTGCACCACAGACTCCCTGGGCAGAGACAAGGTCACATGACCCTAAGTCAGTTGTGGTTTCCATGGTGCTAGAGCAAAACTCCAAGCGGGGGGCCTTGGGCACCAATCTGACCAGCGGCTGCAGGTGTCCACAGTGGAGACAAGCAGCCAAAGGGGAAGATACAGGGAGAGGCTGTGAGCCCTACACCATCCAGAGGGTTGCTAGATAAGGGCTCTCTCTGGGAAGGAGGTCTAGGCGCAGACATCTTGCTCTGGCCTTTCTGAAAAGCTGCAAAAAGCTGCAAAAGAACAAATCCTCCAGAGAACAGAACCCTGAAAACCTAGCTGCCATGGAGCCCAGCCCCTAGAAAGGGGACGGGGACTCACTCAAGGTAGAAGGGACTGAAAAACAGCACGGCAGTCACCTCCCCCAAAAGGCAAGCCAGAAGAACAAGAGGACAACACCCAAACTGTAAAACCCCAACATCAGGGGAAAGGCAATATATTAAGCTCCTGGAACTACCCCAAAAGCTGTACGCTTTATAGATACAGCTTTTCACTTTATTTTCTTTTTTAACTTTTTTCTATTTTTACTTTTAAAGTTTTCACTTTAAATTTAAAATTCATTCTCATGATTTTTGTTATTTTAATTTTTAACCCACTTATTATTACAACATGATACTTAATAGAGCACTCCATAAAAATTTTTACCTTGAAATTTTTTCAAACACATACCTGTGTTTTCTGTTGCTTCTATTGTTTATTTCTTCTGTTTTTTTTCCTTTCTTCTCTCTTCTTTCCTTTATTCTTTTTTCTCTTAAATATACATATAGTTATAAGCCTCAAGGTAATTCTTCATTCCTATTCAATACTACCCCTACATACAAACCAGTTTTAATCTCCCTATATGTTTAGAAAGAGGACTCCTATAACAATATAACAAGAAAAACCCAGGAGGATCTGAAATACTTTCTTCGCCCACAAGGAGGGTTCGCACTCACCTTCCCGCCCTATTCTTCTGTCAGTGTTTCTGTGTAATTGTTTTTGCCTTTGTAATATATAAATACTGGTCTTGGGGGACATTCAGGTTGGGCTTAGCTTTTTGATCTCTTCAACTTTCTTATACTCTTGACGGTCTTTTTTATTTACTCTGTGGTAGTTTCATACCATATAAATCCTACCATTGGGGCCCATTCTGGCCGGGTTTTTTTTCTTGCTTCCTTTCTCTTCTTCTCTTTTTTTCTTTCTGCTTCCTTTTTGGTGGTGACTTCTGATTGCTCTGAAACCTTCCAACCAGCAATTCACCTGGATAGTGATTGATATATTCAGCTATACATCCCCTCAACAACCTCTCGCCAAAATTACTCAGAGGAGGAACAACCAACAGAAGAAAAACCCAGAGACTGCAACCCCTGTCACAGATTTACTGGAAATGAACATAAATAATATGACAGAAATGGAATTCAGGATAGCAATCATCCAAGCAATGGCTAAGTTGGAAAAGAACATTAGGACAAGATAGAAGCTCTAATGACAGAAGCGAAAGCCGAACGGGCAGAGGTTAGAAATGCTATTAATGAGATGAATCTAATTTAAATACACTAACAGCTAGAGTATGTGAAGCTGAAGATCATATTAGTGATTTAGAAGACAGATGGATTAAGAAGGAGGAGCAAGAGAAGTTTTGGAACAAACAGCTAAAACCCCATGAAAATAGAATTAGCAAAATAAATGATGCAATGAAACCAAAATTGAAATCAAAATTATTGGAATCCCCAAAGGAGTTGAGAGAGAGAGAAGACTAGAAGATATAGTTGAACAAATCATGGATGAAAATTTCCCTAATCTGGGGAATGAAACAAGTGTTCATGTCCTAGAAGCAGAGAGGACACCCCCCAAGATCAATGAGGCCAGAAAAACCTCCAGGCACATAATTATGAAATTCATGAATCATAAAACCAAAGAATATGTCTTAAGGGCAGGTAGGGGGAAGAGATCCCTTACTTATATAGGGAGGACAATCATAATAACATCAGACCTATCCGCAGAAACCTGACAAGCCAGAAAGGGCTGGCAAGACAAATTCAGGAAATTACATGTAAAATAGGCAACCAAGATTAAGTACCCAGCAAGGTGGACTTTCAAAATGGAGGTAGAGATAAAGAGCTTCCAGGACCGCCAAGGTCTAAAAGATTATGCAACCACCAAGCCAGCACTACAAGAAATATTAAAAGGGGTTCTATAAAAGAGAAACAAACCCAAGAGTGACACAGAACAGAAATTTATAGAGGTAATCTATAGAAACATGAACTTCACAGGAAACATGATGTCAATAAAATCATATCTATCAATAATCACTCTGAATGTGAATGGCCTAAATGCTCCAATAAAAAGGCACAGGGCTGCAGACTGGATAAAATGACAGGACCCGTTCATATGCTGTTTACAAGAGACACATTTTGAATCTAAAGACACTTCCAGATTGAAAGTGAGGGGATAGAAGACCATCTTTCATGCCAATGAATGCCAAAAGAAAGCCGGGGTAGCAATTCTCATATCAGACAAATTGGATTTTAATCTAAAGACTATAGTCAGAGACACAGAAGGACACTACATCATTCTCAAAGGGTCTATACATCAAGAAGATCTAACAACTGTAAATATTTATGCCCTCAACATGGGAGCATCCAGCTACATAAGCCAACTGTTAAGCAAAATAAAGAGTCATACTGATACAAATACATTAATTGTAGGAGATCTTAACACACCACTCTCAGCAATGGACAGATTATCTAAACAGAAAATCAAAAAAGAAACAAGAGCTTTGAATGACACATTGGACCAGATGGATCTCATAAATACATTCAGAACATTCCACCCTAAAACAGCAGAATACTCTTTCTTCTCGAGTGCACATGGAACTTTCTCCATAATAGACCACATACTAGGTCACAAATCAGAGCTCAACTGATATCAGAACATTGAGATTATTCCCTGCATATTCTCTGACCACAATGCCTTGAAGCTGGAACTCAACCACAACAAACAGTTCAGAAGAAAATCAAACACTTGGAAGCTAAAGACTATCCTGCTCAAAAATCTTTTGATTAACCAGGAAATAAAAGAACTGAAACACTTCATGGATCAAAGAGAATGAATATATATCAACCCAAAACCTAGGGGATACAGACAAGGCAGCCCTAAGGAGGAAATACATAGCCATCCAAGCCTCACTCAAAAAAATTGAAAA
Source organism: Spilogale gracilis (assembly GCA_004023965.1). Lineage (NCBI taxonomy): Eukaryota > Metazoa > Chordata > Mammalia > Carnivora > Mephitidae > Spilogale > Spilogale gracilis. The sequence continues at coordinate 98,034 of PITA01004126.1, read as the reverse complement.
ATCCCGAATACACTAACTCTCAATACACGTTAAAGAACTGGAAAATCAACAACAAATTAAACCAACCCCACACACAAGACAGGAAATAATTAATATTAGAGCAAATATCAATAAATTACAAACTACAGATACAGAACACATGAATGAAACTAGAAGCTGGCTCTTTGAAAAAATTAATAAGATTGATAAACCATTGGCCAAACTAATCCAAAAGAAAAGGGAGAAGACCCAAATTAATAAAATTATGAATGAAAGGGGAATTAGAAACAATCATCAGAAATTACTGTCAACAGTTATATGCCAATAAAGTTAACAACCTAGAATATATGGTTGCATTCCTGGAAACCTATAAACTTCCAAGACTGAAACATGAAGAAATTGACTATCTGAATAGACCTATATCTAGTAATGAGATTGAAGCAGTAATCAAAAACCTCTCAAAAAACAAGAGCCCAGGAAGAGACGGATTCCCTGGGGAATTCTACCAAACATTCAAAGAAGACATAACACCTATTCTCCTGAAGCTATTTCAGAAAATAGAAACAGAAGGAAAACGTCCACACTCTTTCTATGAAGCCAGCATTACTCTACTGCCCAAACCAGACAAAGATCCCATCAAAATGGAGAACTTCAGACCAATGTCTCTGATGAATGTGGATGCCAAGATTCTTAACAAGATCCTTGCTAACAGGATCCAAAAATACATTAAAAAGATTATCCACCATGACCAGGTGGGATTTATCCCAAGGATGCAAGGGTGGTTCAACACTCGCAAATCAATCAACATGATAGAACAAATCAATAAGAGAAGAGAGAAGAACCACATGGTACTCTCAATTGATGCAGAAAAGGCATTTGACAAAATACAACATCCGTTCCTGATCAAAACTCTTCAAAGTATAGGGATAGAGGGAACATTCCTCAACCTCATAAAATCTATCTACAGAAACCCACAAGGAATACCATTCTCAACTGACAGCCTTCCCTCTGAGACCAGGAAGAAGACAAGGATGCCCACTCTCACCATTATTGTTCAACATAATTTTAGAAGTCTAGCAACAGCAATCAGGCAGCAGAAAAAAAATATTCAAATTGGCAAAGAAGAAGTCAAACTCTCTCTTTCCAGATGACATGATACTCTATGTGGAAAACCCAAAAGACTCTACCCCCAAACTACTAGAACTCATACAACAATTCAGTAATGTGGCAGGATACAAAATCAATGCACAGAAATCAGTTGCGTTCTTATACAATAACAATGAAAATACAGAAAGAGAAATCAGAGAATTGATTCCGTTTACTATAGCACCAAAAACCATAAGATACCTAGGAATAACCTAACCAAAGAAGTAAAAGATCTGTACTCGAAGAACTACAGAACACTCATGAAAGAAATTGAAGTAGAAACAAAAAAATGGAAGAGCATTCCATGCTCATGGATCGGAAAAATAAACATTGTTAAAATGTCTATACTGCCCAGAGCAATTTATACATTCAATGCCATTCCAATCAAAATTCTACCTACATTTTTCAAAGCATTGGAACAAACAATCCTAAAATTAATATGGAACCAAAAAAGACCCCAAATAACTAAGGAATTGTTGAAGAAGAAAAACAAAGCTGGGGGCATCACGTTACCTGACTTCAGGCTTTATTACAAAGCTGTGATCACCAAGACAGCATGGTACTGGCACAAAAACAGACAAATAGACTAATGGAACACAGTAGAGAGTCCAGATATGGACCCACAAATCTATGGTCGAATCATCTTCAACAAAGCAGGAAAAAATATCTAGTGGAAAAAAGACAGTCTCTTCAATAAATGGTGCTGGGAAAATTGGACAGCTATGTATAGAAGACTGAGGCTAGACCATTCTCTTACACCACACACAAAGACAAACTCGAAATGGATGAAAGACCTCAACATGAGACAGGAATCCATCAAAAGCCTGGAAGAGAACATAGGCAGTAACCTCTTTGACATCGGCCACAGCAACTTCTTTCAAGACACATCTCCAAAGGCCAAGGAGACAAAAGCGAAAATGAACTTTGGGACTTTATCAAAATAAAAAGCTTCTGCACAGCAAAGGAAATAGTCAACAAAACAAAGAGGCAATCCACGGAATGTGAGAGGATATTTGCAAAAGACAGTACAGACAAAGGGCTGATATCCAAGATCTATAAAGAACTACTCAAACTCAACATCCAAAAAGAAGATGAACACATCAAAAAATGGGCAGGACACATGAAGTGGCACTTCTCCATAGAAGATATACAAATGGCTAACAGACACATGAAAAAATGTTCATTGTCACTAGCTATCAGGGTAATTCAAATAAAAGCCACACTGAGATACCACCTTACACCAGTCAGAATGGCCAAAATTAACAAGACAGGAAACAACAAGTGTTGGAGAGCCTGCGGAGAAAGGGGAACTCTCTTACACTGTTGGTGGGAATGCAAGTTGGTGCAGCTGCTTTGGAAAACAGTGTGGAGATTCCTTAAAAAATTAAAAATTGAGCTACCCTATGACCCTGCAATTTCACTACTGGGTATTTACCCCAAAGATGCAGACATGGTGAAAAGAAGGGCCATATGTACCCTAATGTTCACTGCAGCAAGGGCCACAATCGCCAAACTGTGGAAAGGGCCAAGGTGCCCTTCAACAGATGAATGGGTACATATATACAATGGAATACTACGCCTCCATCAGAAAGGATGAATATCCAACTTTTGTAGCAACATGGACTGGATTGGAAGAGATTATGCTTAGTGAAATAAGCCAAGTAGAGAAAGTCAAGTATCAGATGGTTTCACTTACTTGTGGTGCCTAAGGGGTAATATAGAAGACAGTAGGAGAAGGAAAGGAAATGGGAAGTAGTATAATCCAGGGAGGGAAATGAAACATGAGAGACTTTGGACTCAGAAACAAACTGAGGGTCTTGGAGGGGAAGAGGGAGGGATGGGAGAGCATGGAGGTGGGTACTGAGGGCATGTATTGCATGGAGCACTGGGTGTGGGGCATAAACAATGAATCTTGGAACACTAAAAAAATAAAATAAAATAAAATAAAAATAGGGTACAGGGCTAGGTAAAAGATGGCAGAAGAAAAAGAAATAGGCAACAACACCAGGATATAAATCTGGAAAATTACTTATACCCTAAATTTTCTCTAAGATAATCTTGCCCAGGGGATTTTCTCAGATGACAGCAACCCCATGTGATAGTAAATTTTGCCTGGGAAAAGAAAATTTGAGCCGAGAATAGGGTCTGTGGCAAAAATATGGGAAATCTGATTTTAACAGAATTTTAAAAGTTTCTTGAAAGCAGTATTTTCCAGAATCCTTAAGATCCTAACACACATTGTATATTTCCAAGAAGGGAGTATCACATACAGAGTTCCCAACTGTAACTGCGTTTCAAGGAGTATTCTGTAGGACTAGGTCTTCCCAAACACATTTTTTAAATAGTTCCACTCTAAATTCCAAGTACAGATTATAAACTATCAATAGCTAATCTTGAAGGGCACCTGGGTGGCTCAGTTAAGTATCTGACTCTTGATTTCAGTTCAGCTCATGACCTCAGGGTCCTGAGATGGAGCCTTGCATCATGTTCCACACTCAACAGGGAGTCTGCTTGAGATTCTCTCTCTCTACCTCTCCCTCTGCCCCTTCCCTCCACTTGCACTCTCTCCCTCCCTCTCTTGCTCAAAATAAATACATAAATGTTAAAAAAAAAAACCCAGTTAATCTTGAAATTAGAATTTGGGTAAGTAATGATGGTCTTACTGCTCTCCCTGATTCTTGAGGGTATAGAAAACATGGCTAGGCTATAGCAGTTAAAGAGCACATCTTCTTTCATAGATAGGATATTGGAAAATAGGCAATAATGAATGCACCCCTTTGAGAGTCCATGCATGAGCATAGACAAAAGGCGGAAAGTCTGTGAACTAAGGGAGAAGAAGTGGTATCATTGCAAGAAAACTCTTCAGATTTCATGGCCAGTTGAAGAGTAAAGAGCTTATGTTGCTGTAATGCAAAGAAATGACATAATAGGCAGAGGGGCATCTAGAGACGTATTCTCTTCCTCAAATACTAAGAAGTATGGAATAAATTACCTAAAATTACATGTTCCTTAAGTGGGGTCCATAGCCCCATAAGGCTCCTTGGTGTTTCGCAAGCTGATTTTCTTAAAGCCAGTTGATCTTTGGTTCTATAGGCAAGTGACCAAGTGACCTAACTTCACAGACATAATTGCATACATGACATGAGTAAGGGTTATTTACTTATAACTTAGAAAGTGAATTATTTAAGGTCACTAAGAGTAAGGATTAATGAATCAAAGTTAGTGCATTACCAGAGCGTAGTAACTTTCCACATTCACTATTTTCCCCAAGAAATTCCCCATTTCATGCTGGCAACTTTGGAGCACCAAACTACATATGCAACATGGTATTTCTATGATTTCCTCAAGGCAGACCTGCAAATACTGCCTCGACTTTGCCATGGTTTTCATTTATTCCTGTTCTTTATAAGATAAATTACATCATTACTGTGAATTTCGTATGTGATGGTTGTCTGCGTAAGCCTGCAGTGATGACTATACACGACTATAACTAGACGTCAAGCCATAATTTTCAAAATATTAGCTTCTAAGGTATGTATGAAGTCTTTTTCAAACGTGGATCATCTTTAACCCTACTGCTATTACAAACCTACAAAAATACCTATTGCTCAACCCACCCAATCAATTATCATGACAGTACACTTCACTGGAGAGGAGCAGCCTATGGGTTTGTACTAGCTAAATGATCTGCAGTACAGTTCACAGATCAGCATGTCAAAATTTACAGAGTTATATTTATGGTTTTAGCCCATTTCTATTACCTAAAATCATGAATACAAGCATATACTGCCATCTCTTACTTCATTCTTTTCCAATTGCTTCATAGCATTATATTCTTTTTCCACTAGAAAGGGAGATTCTTTGGAGGAGGAGCTGTAAATGGGCCAAAAAAAATTTTTTTTAAGTTTTTTGATAATCACAGTGTTAAAACATGAAAGCAACATTGAGTGGAAATTGTTAGTCTGGATTTCGTTCAGACATCCCATTAGAGCACAAAAAGTGAAACAAACTTTAGAATTACATAACCTTTTATCTTTGTAGAGTTTATAATGGCAAGCAAGGTAAGATTCTAGACTACTAATTCTCAGTGTTTTCACCATCAGGGCTCCCTTTTATAATATTCACTCAAGAATCCCATTATTGAGTGTTCTGTCCTACAAGAGGCATTTCTTAAGTAAAAGTTTATTATCTTACTTCCTTATTTCATAATCAAACATTTGATCACCAGAGTTTCTGATGTAAAGAAGAAAACTGGCAGAACACAATGAGTGGGTTTGAACCCAGTCCAATGTTTTAGTAAGACTCTGTATTTAGTCAATTCATGATTCACAAATTTTAAACATTAAAATTTTCTAGTTGATACCTGTTCTCTGAAGACCAAAGAAACACCAGAGTGGAACGAAGTTCCCTAAATGTTTGCAAAATCTATAAAAAACCTAAGTATAGAAAAAGTCAGGCATGATCCCATTTTCAGTGCTTAAGGGAACTGAGCACAGTGGCCTGGGAATCAGAAGACCCAGGTCCACCCCTCTGCTTCAGGGTCCTTGCCGAAACACCAGTGACTGACCTTAAGGCAGCACCGTAGACTGTTTACCAGCACCGCCGCTAGGCAAAGAATTCCTGAATTTGAATCCCAACTTCATAAAACCACTTAGGCCAGAGTAATCAAATTGTTGATAAGAACAAATCTTGAGAGCCGGCTGAGAAAAAGAAGACATACTACATAACAAGGAATAAACATAAAAATCATCGCAGACTTTGTGTCCAAAAACCAATACAAGCCAGAAGACAATGCAATGATATCTTTAAAATGCTAAAAGAAAAAGCCAGCAAAGAATTCTACATCCAGCAAAACTATCCCTCAAAACGAAGGGGCAATGAAGACACATTTCTCATTTGAAAAGGCAAATAATAATAGCATCTACCTCCTAGAATTGTTAGGGGTATTAAATTGTTTAATACGGTAAAATACTCTAGACAATGCCTGGCAGATAATAAGGATTATGGTTATATATTAGAAATAAAATGCATCCTAAAATAAGCAACTGAGGCTTTTCCAACTTTTTCACTTCATCTGGTGATGTAATAATGCTGATTTAAAATGACACATTTCCAGGGTGCCTGGGTGGCTCAGTCGGTTAAGCATCTGCCTTTGACTCGGGTCATGATCTCAGGGGCCTGGGATTGAACACTTAGTTGGGCTCTGAGCAGGGAAACTGCTTCTCCATCTGCCTTTGCCCCTCTTCCTGCTCATACTCGCTCTCTTTCTCTCAAATAAATAAAAATCTTTTAAAAAATAAATAAAATGACTTATTTCCCAAAGTAAAAACAGTATGAGATAAATAAACCCCCAAGAATAAAGAGAGGTAAATGCAACTGTTTGTTTTACGTGTAGATCATATGAATAAGACTCTCTCAGTCAATTTGGGCTGACACAAGAAAGTACCATAGACTAGGAACTTACAAACAACAGAAACTTATTTCTCCAGAGCTTTGGAGCCCGGCAGTTTAGGATCAGAGTGCTGGCCTGGTCAGGTTGGGATGGGAACCCTCTTCTAGGCTACAGACTGTCCATCAGTCTCATTGTGAGGAACATGGCAGGAGAACCATCTAGCTCTTTGATCTCTTCTCTTCTAAGACGGTTCCACCCTCCTGACTTAATTACCTCCCATAGGTCCCCCTCCTATCATCAACATACTTGGGGTTACGGTTTCAACACAGGAATTTTGAAGGGACACATTCAGTCTATAACTGTGCCTATTCAACTAGAAGATGAAGTCTCTCAGGGTTTGGAACGAGGTCTTAGCATAATGCCTTGTTCTCAGTGACCTAAGAGTATCTCATACTCTGAAGTCACTTACAAAGTCTTAATTATTTCATTTTCTCCTTCAGTCAATGGTTATTGGAAATATTCTCTGTGGCAAGTATTCTAACCGGTTTGGGGATTCCATGGGAACCCAGACATGACACGTCTCCTCAGGTTGTTTGGAGGACAGACTGCAGGAGACCGGCTTGCACACAGGCAGATACGATATCGAAGCCCGAGCCCTGAGACGTGGGAAGTACTGGGTGCTGTGCAAGCACCAGGGAGTGACAGCTGCCCCAGTGTTCAGGCATCAAGGAAGACTTTTTCAAGGAGACGCACTTCAACGGTGTTCTAAACAACAAAAAGAGGGATTTAGTCAGGAGTGAAGTTACAAGATGTTTTGTCGGATCCTGGACAAGTCATTTGATCAGTCTGAGCCTCAGTTTCTCAGTGTCAAAATGGACATAATATGTTCTTCATCAAGTTCTGGTTAGAATTAATGACATGGAGAGACAAAAAATTGTCTCAAAAACTGTAAAGCCCTGGGGGCGCCTGGTTAAGCACATGACTCTTGGTTTCGGCTCAGATCATATTCTCAGGGTCTTGCGCTCCAGCCCCTTTCCTAGCTCTGCGCTCAGCATGGAGTTTGCTTGAGATTCTCTCTCTCCCTCTTCCTCTGTCCCTCCTCCTGCTCAATTCCTTCTCTCTCTCTCTCTCTCTCTCTCTCTCTCTCTCAAGTAAATAAATCTTAGGGAAAAAAACCTGGAAAGCCCTGTATGGGGTTAACACACAAATACTGGCAAAGGGTGTTATCCATTGGCCTCTGAGTAGCTTTAGGAAATAAACAAAATTCAGAAAAAGTAGAGAAGCAACATCACATTTTCCACTTATTATAGAAGCCTGAAATGAATCCTGAGCCAGCCATCCCAGCCTAAAATATGCCTTTCTGCCAGCAAATAGAGCCATTTTTACTCAATTCTAATGACAAATATTTAGTAACGATGACATAAACAAACAAACAAACAAAAAGAACAAGACAGGGCCACTGGCTGAGAAGGACAGAGAATAAAAGTTTCAAAACTTGCAGAGAAAACACAGAGCTGGCAGAGCATTTAATATAGTAGAAGCTGAAAATGTTTTAACGCTTGGCTAAAAATGAAAGAGAGATGGTTCATTCATTTCTAAACTTACATCCCTGTCCCCTTGCCAAATGCAGCCCATACGATGAGAGCCGTATACATTACATGTTTGTTGAATTGCAACTGATTACTTTCTGGAAGCCTGATGTCCTGCATACACACACATACGGTAATACCCATCACCTAAATGATGACTCCCTCCAGGAAGCTTTCCTGACGGCCCTCACCCACTAGCGCAAAGGCACTCCTTCCCGATAGATCCCTGACCTCCTCCGCAGGGGGTCTGTGCCATAACTTTTATATGGCCGATAAAAATTCTCTTTAGTAGGCTCTCTCTACCCATTTCTGTGAGCTCCTCACCAACTGTATCTACCTGAGTTTTGTTACCCCAGGACTTAACACAGTACCTGGCATATTACAGACACTCATTTAAATATATACTGAGCAATACTAACCCAAAATAGAACTCAGACTGGGGTCTTAAGGAATGGCTGTTTGTCTTTAGAAGGGGAGTCTTGGGGATAGGGGTGGGCTGTGTTCCTCACCTACAAATGGAATGGAAGAGCTAGCGACAAAATGAAATGCTTGATACACACAGACTTGAAAAACAGCACAATCTCTTGAACATAGCGGTATTAAATAAATATTTGATGAAGCTATAGAGAGAAACAATGCTTAGCAATTGTAATTTGGAATGCTTGCAAGAGCCTGGGAGAGCAGGTCCAGTGCAATGTGGACATTCTCACCCAATTAAGTAAAGTCATTATTGTACTCAGAAACTTTTTCAATGAGGATTGCAGTAAAAATGTTTGCTCATTTAGAAGGAAATTTTATTTAGCCAGAAGACTGTTTCAGAGCAGGATGGGTGTGGTCGTTCTGCTGGATTACTTAGAAAAAGATTTTCAATGTATTCAACATCCATGATGGGAAATTATTCGAGTTTCTATCATGCAGTAATCACACACTTCTGCCGCAAGAAATAAGAACATCAGCCTCACCCTATATCACTGGAAAAACAGGAAGACAGATAGTTCCGGGATCAAGCCCCACATCGGGCTCCCTGCTCAGCGGGAAGCCTACTTCTCCCTTTCTCACTCCCCCTGCTTGTGTTCCCTCTCGGGCTGTCTTTCTGTCAAATAAATAAATAAAATCTTAAAAAAAATAAAGGCCTGAATGAGTCATACAGAAGAGTACATCATTAAATATTCAATATCTTCAAGAAACCTCAAATCATACCCAGGAATCTGAATTCCTTGAAACATCTTAGGGGGAGAATGCTTGAGAATTAAATATAATCCAACAAAAATATACCCATATTATCTTAAATCTTAAAATTATGTTTTCAAATGATACCTAAACTTCTTTTATTACATTATTTTATATAAGACCAAATCACCAATAAGACTAGCTAATTCACACTGTCTCTTGAGCTTTTCTTAAATGTTTAAGGGGGCGGGGCACCTGGGTGGCTCAGTGGGTTAAGCCTCTGCCTTTGGCTCAGGTCATGATCTCAGGGTCCTGGGATGGAGTCCCTCATTGGGCTCTCTGCTCTGCAGAGAGCCAGCTTCCCCCTTTCTCTACCTGCTTCTCTGCCTACTTGTGATCTTTCTCTGTGTCAAGTAAATAAAGTCTTTAAAAATAAGTTTTTAAGAGGAAGTTTAAGTTATTAGCGGTAGAAACACAATTCCTATTATAGGATACATTAATGGAAACTTTAGTAAGATTACAAAGTATGCGTGTGTGTACTTCAGCTTTGGGTAAAAGTGGGAGAACTATTTAAATCCGACTTTTAGATATATAAAATAATGCCAACTTAAAAATAGTTTTTTTTCCAAAACATAACCTTATTGTTTTAATATGTGTAATTTTGACTGAAACATTTAGAGCATTTCTAAATTAGTTTGTATTTTGACATTGCTTAGACAGATGTGCCAAAGAAAACTTGTCTTTACCATAATAAGTGTATCTGAGGTTTATTCTACTTGTTCTTTATAACCCTAAGGAAACAATTTACCAAAATTACAGAGAAGTGTTGAAATGACAGCATAAAAGTTTCTGTCCCCCTAAAATTACAGGTAGGAAAACTACACTCTACAAAAATGAATATCACCAGCTGCCTTTCATTTTAAGCGTAATTTTGGTTCCCCGTAAATCTTTATAAAACCCATACCATGAAAAACAAGAGAACCATAAACCACAAGAGATCCATGACATTTCCTGGAACCGTGAGAGACTAATACTTTCATCTGAACCAAAGGACTATCAATCAACAACTGTGTCTTGTGACAAATAAGAGAAGGGTCAGGGAGAGGGGAGGGCAGACAGAAATGGCAAGGGACAAAGCCATCAGTACCTAGGAATGTCCTTTACCCCTCGTCTCATCTAAAACCTCATTTACACAGGGCTCAGTGAACTTCAGAAGTCACAGCTTTATATCCTGGACTAATAGGAAACATTTTTCAAAACAGATGGTGTACTGAGTTGCCTACTGCCCTCCCCCCAAAAAAACTCGTGTCCATCTGGAGCCTCTGAACATGACTTTATTTGGAAATGGGGTCTTGGCAGATGTAATTAAGCCAAGGTCATCCTGGGTGAGGGTGGTCCCTATCTTCAACAACTCTTGTCCTGGCAAGAAGAGGGGAATTTGGGCACAGACACACACAGAGGGGAGACAGCCAAGTGAGCAAAGGCAGAGACTGGAGTGACCTGCCTACAGGCCCAAGGAAAGTCCAAGATTGCCGCCAACTGCCAAAGGTGGGGAAGAGGCAGGAAGAAATGTCCCTCAGCCTTTGCAGGAATGGCATCATCTGAAGACCCTTGAATCCCATTCCAGTCTCCCAAACTATGAGAGAACAAACTTCTACTGTGTTAGGCCACCCAATTTGTAGTGACTCGTTACAACAGTCCACTAGCACTTCTCCTTAGAGGATTCAGCTACAGAGACGTTTCTCTAGGATGGTCCGGAATATGTCCTGGTTCCCAATTTCCCCAGCCTGCAAAGTCAGGACCCATTGAGATAGAGCCCAGGAGTCTCTTGTAACGCTTAGCTAGAGGTTTATACTAGAGGTTTACGTGCACTTTGGTTGAAGGGCCCCTGGATGCTGGAATGGTCAGAATGGTCAAAGGGTCTCCCCAGGGCCATTTTCCTTTATCCTTACTCCTCCTTATGTGGATCTAATACACTAATGGAGACGTACGGCCAGACAGTGCTGGGCCAGCAAGCCTCTGAAGAAACCACTTCACGTGTTTGGACGGGTCTCCGCATTTACACAGGGCCCACAAGGAAACATGGCGCTGCTGAGAAGAGGAGATGGGGTCATGCTAATGAACCGCGTGATACACAGGAAGCTCTCACCAATGCTGCATGAGTGTTTCTCACTCTCCCATTTTATCTGAATTGAAGTTCTTTCTGGACCATACTAGTCATTTGGGGACAAACCTGACTCTGTCCCCAGAACTCTAGCTCTAGAACTACAAAGGCCATGGGAATCGCTTCCTGCGAGCTTACGAGTGGTCTGCATCAGCTGAGGTAGGAGCCTTCTTATCTCTATTTTGTAGACAGGAAGCTGAAGTTCAAAGAGAGGAAGCCACATGACCAAGATATTAGGGGCTTTAAACTCAAGTGCAGCCTCCACTCTCAGCCTGTGGGATGTGTAGCTCTGCAGATGTACTGTCTAGAAGAGCAAAGAACAACAGAATGTCTCTTCTGGGCTTCCCCAGGGAGGGAGTTGATCTTATAATGTAACCCATGTTAATGTTCCATGAATACATTCGTCTGCATTCGTGTGTCTGACTGTCCTTTAAAAACTTAACTTGTATGGGGAAAAAAGGGGTGGGAGAAAAGGGAAAAGAGGAAGAGACCAGAGAAAACCTTTAGCTGATCCTGGGCCACGTGAGAATCTGAAGACCAGAAGCTTCAGCATGGCATGAGAGCTCCCTTCAGATATGCAGCTTCTGGTCTCTCCCCAGACCTGATGAATCAGAAAGGGCATTTTAGGAAGAGTCCTCCGGTGGTTATTATGCAGTTTAGAATCTGAGATAGCCCAGGGTTACTCACCTAGAGAGCAGGAAACTGCAGGCGGGGGGGGGGGGTAACACAGCCAAAGCTAATGCAAGAGCCTCACGTTTCTGATACGATGGGGTGGAGAGGAGGAGCGTGAGATCTGTACAAAATTGCCGAGACAACACCATGAATGAAAAAGAAGTCCTAAATATAGCATGTCAGAGTGCCATCTGTGATTCGGGAAGTGACTCCGAAAATTGGGTCAGAGAGATTCCAACCAGCAGAATTAAAACCAAGTATGGAGTTAGAAACCAGAGAAGACTATGAATGGGTCCAGGGTTAAAAGTCATTATCTCCTTGGTGAATGAAGTCAGAAAAAGTGAATGGTAACAGTGGGAGCCAACACTTACTGAACGGCTGTAGAGGGCACTGACTGAACCGCCACTCCGCACGGGAGCTCACTTACTCCTGTCAACACGCCTGATGAGAGTCGCAGTCGTGGAGGGCACTGAGGCCGGGATGCCCACAGCGTGCTGGGCAGGAAGGCCAGAAGGACCCTGGCTTTGGGGTCTCCTGCATACTTCAGACACCTTCTCACATCACACTGAAATAAGACCTGCAATGTATTTGTCCAAACTGCCAAGTTCGGACACAGTCCCTATCAGCCTGTAACTTGCAATCGGGCACTGAGAATACACAAATGTGTGAGCTTCGTGTGGCTTTTGGGAGGCGGACACACACCCAGGGAAGCTCAGCGAAGGCACCTGGACCCTCCAGGCTTCTGGCTGGTCAGCCTACTGCTCCGCTACAAGAGTTACAAAAGGTCTCCGCCCAAGTCTCCAGCCCCACAGCTCCACTGGAGAGGGAAAGTCATCATCATTCAGGAGCAAGGAAAGAACAATGATGAGGCAACAAGAGCAGGGCAGACAAGCCCCTGGGGAAGGAGCTTCCTGCTGAGGGAGTATGACAGCTGTCACTTACCCCTAGCGAGGGGAGGGCTGCTCCCGCTGTGCAGGACCTCCACTCTGAGAAGCTCCCCCGAAGGGAGCTGGCGCACTCACTCCCTCTTATCAGCCCTTAGACCAGTCCCTGGCTGTGGTTCATTTCAACCCGCCACCTGGAAGAAACTTACACAAAGGGGATTCTCGATCAGTGGGATGTTGCCTGGGCGCTCCATCTGTCAATTATCCGTCTACATTTTATATTTTTTCTAAAAACAGGGAAACAACATTCTACCCATCTCCTTTCCACTAGTGTCTTGGTTCATAAAAGTCTAGTTTCCCGCCTTTCACTCATCACTGTGGATCTTCCGGACGGTTTAAAGAGGGCTGCGAGGGCGGCCCCATCTCAGACAAGCTTCATGACCTGGCAAACACCATCTTTCTGAACCTCTAGATGTTTGCTTGATTTCTTTGCCGTTACTGTTTTGTTAATCAAAAGGGATGGACAAAGTTATCACCTAAAATCCTTTCTAGGCGTGAGGTTCTGTAATTGCTAACACCAGAACCGAAGTTTTTAAAAATCTCTGCAACTTGTGAGCCTTGCGTTGGCCCACGCTGGCTAGCCAGTTCATGCACTTTGTACTTGCCTTGGATTCTGTGACAGAGTATCTCTTGTCTACAAAGCTATAAGGAGAAGCATCCTTGTCTCTATTTTATACACAGGGAAACCAAAACTCAGAGAGAAGTAATTTACCGAAAATCACCAGGCCAGGATGTACAAGAGAATCAGAGTTCAAAGCACACTGTTTTAATTATCATGACATGTCCTGAGGTCACATCTCTGTAAGACGGAGGTAAAATCTGTGAAATTTGCACTTCCTGCTCTCCAAAAAGCATTTCCTTTTGTAGCCTCCACCCCATGATTGATTACCTTTAATATGTCTGAATTCTGACCCAAATAAATATTTGCAACGCTCTCTTTCAGTAAATCTAGTCCAATATTGTAACAATGATCAAAAAAAGGGAAGAGAAGAAAACTCTACCGGAGGTTGCCATCCTATAAAAAGAAAGCTCCACTGAGTAGTTTCAATACCATATATGTCCAAATCTTCCCACTAGCCTTTTATAAAAAAAAAAAAAAAAAAAATGTAGCTGAGTGACTTGGAATTTGTTATTTTCCCAAGTGGGAGCAAGTTCCTCAGAATCCTCCAAATATCAAAACTGTATTTTGGTGAAAGAAAAACAAATCAGTGCAATCCTTAAAGAAGGACTCTCGTTATTTAAGAGCAGTATATGCAAACAATTTTATTCTTACTTGCAAAGTCATTACATTGTAGAAATTTGGGGATTTTCTTCCACTTTAGAGAAGAAAAAAAAATCATGCCAAAAGCACAATATGGACTTCATAAATCTGAAAAGTAAACACTGCTTCAAAAAGAGTGTTCTCATGAATGCAGCTCGAGTATAAAAAAAGAAATAAATGAGAACTTTGTACACATGACTGCTATGGTCCTATGCCTGATATTTAAATTTTTTCTCTTTAATGTAGAAAATTAACTGCATCGATGCCACCAATATGTCTTTTATTTTTACTAGAAAGGGCTAGGGCTCATTTATCTGACATGGAAAGAGTGTGCATCATGACATAAACTAAAAAAGTCACACTGAAAATCAGCAACTTTTTTGACCCAGAACTCTCACTTTTGGAATTCAATCCCATACATAAATAAAAGACAGTTAGAAAATGTGTACAAGAACGGTACTGGCAGCGTTGCTGACACCTGCCAACAGACAAGAGGAATAGCCCTCCACATCCGTAACCGGGAGTAACGGATGCGATGGACAATGGAATGGCCATTAAACAGACCAGTACAGACTGATCCAGAAAGAACCCTAAGGAGCTAGTAGCAAGCAAAAAAAGCAAAAAAGCAAAAAAGCAAAAAAACCAAAAAAACAAAACAAAACAAAACACACACACACACACAAAAACCACCCAGCAGTTTACTGAAGAATATTATGGAATAATTCCACTTTCTAACTTCAGTGAGAAAAGCAAGCAAGAAACGAAAAACAAAACAAAACAAAATAAAAACCTCTCAATGGGCAGGAAAGTTCTTTTTCTGTAAAGATCTGCATAAACATACAGAAAGGCTAACATTGGTTGCCTGTCGGCAGAGGACAGGTGGGGAATGTGGGGGGTGGGGGGATATTAAATGTTACCTTTTATTGTCTGACAACCAGCATGCCTTACTTTGGCAATTAAAACAATCAAGGATGGGTGCCTGGGGGGCTCAGTCTGTTAGCATCCGCCTCCAGCTCAGGTCATGACCTCGGGGTCCTGGAAGGGGGCGCCCGCTCCCCCCATCAGGCTTCCTGCTCAGCACCACAGTCTGCTTCTCCCTCTCTCTCTGGCCCCACCCCTGCCAGCTTGGGCACTTTCCCTCTCTCTCAAATAAATAAATAAAATCTTTAAAAAAAAAAAATCAAGGAAGTAGACACACCCTAATAAAAGATGAAAGTCAGCAAATCTGAGATGTGGCACATCTTAAGGATCAAAAAGCATATCCAGACTGGAACACGGTGACTATGATCATGGTGAGAAGGAAGGAAGATTCTCTCTCTGATTGTTTCAATATCAGAAACCCAGCAAGCTCATGGCATGTCTGCATTACTGAGGACAGCCCTGTGATGCCCTGGGCCAGACAGTGAGGCCAGATAACCCAAAATTCAAGGCAGGCTACCTCCCTCCTTGGGGAATTTGTCTCGCATTGATAACAAACCAGGGAGATCAGAGAAAGCAAAACATAACAGTACTTACCGCCTGCTTCTCCATGTCTAACACTGACTAGCTTTGCTTTTTTGGTCCTATACCCAACACAGAAAGTACCCTTCACCGGATCTACCCTTTACCCTCTCTCAGGGTCCTACACGATGTAACATTTTCTTCCCTCACCCAGAAAAAAATAAAAATTTTTGCCCCAAAGAGCGTGTTTTATGTGCTGACAGCTTCAAATAAATACACCACAAAGTTTCAAAACATGTCTTACAAAGGCAGTTTGTTGTCAAATAGGATAGCAATATGGGCAGTGTTTTAATTTTTTTTAAGATTTTATTTATTTATTTGACACAGAGAGAGATCACAAGCAGGCAGAGAGGCAGGCAGAGAGGGAGGAGGAAGCAGGCTCCCTGCCATGCAGAGAGCCCAAATGTGGGCCTTGATCCCCAGGACCCTGAGATCATGACCTGAGCCAAAGGCAGAGGCTTAACCCACTGAGCCACCCAGGCGCAGTTTTAAATTTTGTCCATTGGCCGTCTTGCAAGCTTATCTAAGTACAGTCTAACACAGTATCTGAGCAAAGGAACCAATTAAACAGGCCGAGTCATGGCATCAATTCAACACTAACTTCTTCTGACCCAAAGCACCACCTCATGTGAGCACTGACCCTTGGTTACTGAGACAGACCAAAAAAGTGCCTTACTCCTCAGCATTAAATCACAACGGATGCCATCAGCAAGACTACTTCCCTTCCAGTCCCCTGGGGGGCTTCCACAGGAGAGGGGTCACAGACTGAATGAAACAGTGTGTTACAGGAAGTCTGAATGGCACTTTCCAAGGGATTATTGATTCAAAAGCATGCAGTCCATTCGGTGTGACCCACAATTTATCCCCTTGTGGTAGGTCAGACTACACTAGTTCCTTTTTACCCTGAAATTGTTGCAAGGCAGTTTACATTTAGGGCACTCCAGGAAAAAAAAAAAAATTGTTTTTCTCTTGCAAATATTTAGATGTATAAATGATCATTAACTAAATTATTCAAATGTTTTTCCAAGAAGGACCTCGCCCCGAGAGGGCCCATGTGAAGATTTACTTAATTATATTCTAGAATCACAGAAGTACCAAGAAGATCAAACAACCTATTAGAAACTAGTAGAAGGTTCCTCTAACAGCTGCTCTTTTTTTTTATAATAATTGTCTTTTAGTTTTTTGGGGAGGTGGGGGAAAAGGGAGTAGAAACTCTCAAGTCTTTCTCCTCACACATATATTTCTTACTACTATTAACTTTTGGTTATGTCTCACGGTTCTCTTCTCTCGGGGAAATCTGAGCCGGGAGGTCTCAAAGGGGTTTCAGGAGATACTAACTTTTGAAGACCTCTCCATCCCACGCCCACTAGGTGCCTCCCTTCTGTTAAAGGCAAACACTGCAGAAGAACACGTGTTCTGGCTTTTTCCACACCACTGCTAATTGGGAAAGGGTTATACCAAAAGTATTCAATGATAACACTTTTCAAACACGTGAATGCTGACATTAAGAAAGTTGGATGTTTGGGAATATGTTTTCAACGCCAACCAAAGTCGAGTCCCAGCTACTAGCGGTCCAACTGCCTAAATATTATACTTCTGCTGCCATCTTGTGGTCAATTTTGAAATCTCACCCTCTCCCTGTCCCTCCTGTCCCTCACCCTCTCCCTGTCCCTCTCTCCCTGCATGGCTTTTTCTCTGTATCTTTTGGAGGACACCTACATCCAGATCTTAAGGATTCCCTTTCTTTAGTAAATGGGGGGACAGTCTGCATTACACTCTGAAAGGGGACTGCACTGGTGTTAATTCCACCTCCTGCCTATACATTCCCTCCTTTCTCATATTTTTCTCATTTTTCCACTAAGCCATTCTCTTAACTGTAACAGCTTCTAAAAAGGCTTTCTCCTCATTTAGATTAATCTAGTTTCCTACAAGTCAATGAAATACAGAAATACAGGAAAATAAATTTGTCTTTTTTAAAAAAAAAGATATTTTCCCTTCCAAATTGTTTCCAAATTTCATTTTTAAAAAGATTTTATTTATTTATTTGACAGAGAGAGCTCTCAAATAGCAGAGAACCAGAAAGAGAAAGAGGGGGGAACAGGTAGAGCCCGATGTGGGCCTCGACCCCAGGACCCTGAGATCATGACCTGAGCCGAAGGCAGAGGCTGAACGCTGTGAGCCACCCAGGCACCGCCAAATTGCACTTTAAGAAAGGAAAGGGAAAGGAAAAATGAAAGGGAAAAGGAAAGGAAAAAGGAAAGGAAATAAGGAAGAAAGAAAGAAAAAGGGAAGGGAAGGAAAGGAAAGGAAGGGAGCAAGGAATCATATCTCTCTGGCTACAAAATGCTATATTGCCGTCCTTCATGGCCACGGATGTCTCATGATCAAGGAGGAGCCCTGGGTGGTGGGGGCAGTGGAGAAGCTAGACTGCACTCCAGGACACAGCCCCCCAGGGCCCTGGGCCAGATGAGGACTGGGTGTCAGCATTTTTATTATTTTCCAGTCACTTGTGGGCCCTGCTGTGATATGGCAAAGAAATTCATAAATCTGGGGGGAAATCCAAGATTTTTCTGATGATATATTCTTAAGCAGACTGTTCTAACATCAGAGCAAGAGCATATTTTATAAAAGCCACAATTCCGGTCTAGCTCTGGCCCTCCTCTAATCCTTGTGGAGAAACTGAGTCACCAGAGATGAGCACACAGATAGTAACACAAGCAGCTAGAATCTTCCAAAACAGGGTAGGGACGAGAAAACAAGCATGAAAACAATCTCATTCATTCCTTATTGGAAATTACTTTAAGGGGCACTTGGGGGGCTCAGTCGGTTAAGCATCTGCCTTTCAGCTCAGGTCATGATCTCAGGGTCCTGGGATCGAGTCCCACATTGAGCTCCTTGCTCAGTGGGGGAATCTGCTTCTCCCTCTGCCTGTGCTCCTCCCCCTGCTTGTGTGCGCTCGCTCTCTCGCTCTCTCTCTCTCTCTTTCTCTCTCTCTAATAAAATCTTAAAAAAAAAAGAAATGACTCTAAAACAATCTTTCCTCGTCCTCTTCTGTATACCCGTCTATACACCATCGATATGTTTAGACTTTTTTCTTAACACTTAGCCTTATCATAAGCAATAATAACCACAGGGCATGGCTTTGATGTGCTTGTCACATGTTCTCCTCAAACCCTTAGTGAAATTCCTAATTGTTCACATAGAAGAAACTCCCTTGTGCACTGCCCAGAGACCGCCGGGGTGCTGCCAAGAACACAAACGTCACACTTGGGGACCTGCTGCTCCGCAGTAAATGTGCTAAGGGGAGCAGGCAAAATCTAACCATCATTGTTTATAAGTAGCTTTAAGGGTCACGGGGTGAAGATTTTGGCTTTTCAGAAGCATGGTTCAGATCAGAAGTTCTCAAACATTTTTTCTGCAGTGACTCACGAGACGGGTGACGTTCCCACATGCAGCACTCTCTCGTGAACAGACATGACCGCCTGTGGATCACATGCAATTTCCTGCAGTGTATTTGCGATCCCTCCCGCCCAGAAAGTCCGGCAGAATGCAAGGAAAAGGCTCTCCCGGGAGATGCCTGTGAATGCTCTTATTTCCTAAGACGCAAGTAATTCGTGAATTTTGACTTTTAAGCTACCCCTGACTCATTTTAACCTCCAGCTAATCAAAGACACAGCCCTGGGGTTCGGGGCCCTACGGATGGAGCCCGCCTGATGAAGACACAGGACGTTGCATTAACTGCTTCAGAGCAGTCTTATTCTCCGCGAGGAGACTGAACTGAAGAGGAACTGGTTTTATTCTCTAGAAGGTTCGGTTCTTGTTTAGTTTTGCTTGCTTGTTTTTGATACATTCTAGATATGTGCCGTTCTCACCCTTTCTACAAAACTCAGCCTGGCGGGGGAGGGGGAGGTATGGGAAGGTGAGGGTTTTATTTGGTTGAAATTTTTATTGTAGACAGACCTGGTTTCCACCCCAAGATATACAACTTAAGATATAAAAGAATGTTCTAGTTTGAGAATTTGGGGGCATCTGCAGCCAAGTTCCTCATGGGCATGTGATGCATGAAATTAGCATTACCTATGCCACATGGGCAAGGAGAGGCATCAAGAAAAATATTAACATTTACTCAAAGGCTTTAGATTTGCTCCTCAGACAATAATAGTAGCATATAGTTGAGTAAATAGACCTACAAACCCTTGAAAGCAGCAAACAGAAGTATTTTTAGGATCCCTGTAAGGTTCCTGAGTAGTGTTATTGCAGCATTTGGGGTCAGAACGCTCAAATAAAGACACATTTGAGAAATTAAAACACATTCCGAAGCCCTGTCTAATTTGGACCAGAAAGGAAGAACAGTTTGAGTCTGAGCGAATCAGTTAAGAACTATAGTTGGATATTCTCTTTTTTTCTTTTTTTTTTTAAGATTTTATTTATTTATTTGAGAGAGAAAGGTCACAAGTAGGCAGAGAGGCAGGCAGAGAGAGAGGAGGAAGCAGGCTCCCTGCCAAGCAGAGAGCCCGAGGAGGGCCTTGATCCCAGGACTCTGAGATCATGACCTGAGCCGAAGGCAGAGGCTTTAACCCACTGGGCCACCCAGGCGCCCCTATAGTTGGATATTCTTAATCACAAGTGCAAAATTTAAACCAACAAGGTAATTCCTCTGGGCATCTCATCCGATGAGCTCAGCAAATGAGCACTCAGATGAAACCGGGACCGCCAGGTAATCACCTTGCGAGCCAAGCGCCATCGTTGTGTTCATATCCGTGACACAATCGGGTCAAATCAACTCCTGATCCCAGCACGGAAACCTTCTGGGACTACGTTCCAAAAATATGGCAAACGAACATGCACTAAAAACAGATCAACACACAACAAACACAGCTGGTCGCTGGACAAGACAAATGACAGAGAACATTTTAAAACTTACTAGTCCACATAAACTTTATATCAATTAGATTTAAAACTACTCTATTTTGGGGCGCCTGGGTGTGGCTCAGTCATTAAGCATCTGCCTTTGACTCAGGTCATGATCCCAAAGTCCCAGGATCGAGCCCCGCATCGGGCTCCCTGCTCGGCAGGAAGCCTGCTTCTCCCTCTCTCACTCCCCCTGCTTATGTTCCCTCTCTCGCTGTGTTTCTCTCTGTCAAATAAACACAATAAAATCTTAAAAGAAAAAATACACTATTTCCCCAGGAAGCATGGGTTTCTATTACATCCATATATAGGAAACAATATGAAAATGTTTAAAATAAAAGCAACATGAAGTCTGTGATTCCCCAATAATGTTTAGTGAGCAATGAAGAGTAAGGTTAAGAGTTTTTAGGAAGGGTTTTGTTGTTTAAGAACACTGAGTAAAATAAGGAGACTATGCCCACCATCTGTCTTCATATAATAAAACAAGCCTATTTTAAAGATACATGGTGTCTGGAAATACCCATTTTTTTAAATAGAGCTACTATTTTAAAGTGCTTTTATTTCAATATGAACAATAGGTATTTTTTGAACTTTAGGAAATTCAAATTTATAATACCTGAATTGTCTGAAGTTATGATAAATTTTAAAAAGGTTACAGTAGCATTTTGAGCAATGACTCTGTTCTGTTTGCTGTTTTATGATTTTTGCCGATGAAACTGATCTGGCAGGAGTTCCAGATGTTAAGCTGGAAAAGGGAAACACAAGGACCCAGAAGAGAGAGAGACAACACAGGCAAACGCAAGAACAAAGGAAAGGAAGTGAAAAATCATCAGTGGGTAAAGGCTGTGTATTTCCACAAGGAGGAAGCAACCCTGGTTCTCAGAGCGGGCTCTGGGACAATCTCAGGCCCTGTGTCCAGGACCAGATACAAGTCTTTGACAAACTGCAAGGGGGTAGGGGTACAATCTATTTTATCATAACCATCCAAGAAGTAAATCTTCCGTTCTAGAAGAAACTCATTTGGGCCAACCTGGAGGACTTTCAGAATAAGAACTACTGTTAGCATAAAAGTCACAAAACGAATCAGGTGGCAGTGTGTATGTGTGTGTGCGAGTGTGTGTGCTCATGTGGGTAGACACACACATACACATAACCATATACATAGAGCCTTTTCTCTTCGGGGACCCAGCAGTGGCATGGACCTTGAGGTAGACTGAAGGTCAGGGCTCCTTTTTGACAATTCCCAGACTTCTGAGCTTTCACTTCTGTGAAACAGGATATGCCATCCATGGTTTACCTCCAAGCTCAGAGTACCGTCCAAGAGCTACAAGAATCTGAGATAAGGCGGGGTCCTGCACTCTGATAAACCCATTCTCAATGGCAAAGGAAAATAAGTATTCGTGCTCTGAGCAACTACGAAATCACCTGAAAATCTGATCAAGAGAAAGGGTTTCAGCGCACCCTCGGCCTCTCCTACACCATAGAGAGAGAGGGCTCTTAGGAAAAGAGGAAGAAAATAGGACATGGTTTGTTTGTTCAGGTCTGTTAGAAATAGTCTCATGAGGGTCAGTCCAATTTCTAATGAATATGTGATTAAATATGAACTTTCAACCTACAAGTAGATCAATGATTCAGATGGGGCAAGAATTCCTGGTATATTACAGATACATCTGGGAAATGTACATGATTCCAGACCCTGAGCCAATCTCGAAGCAAAGCGAATCGGTCTTAAATACGAAGCCCAGACAGATGATACGTTGAAGACATCAATTCACCAAGTCTAGTCCTGATGCAAAATTCTGAAACGTGAACTCTCGGGTCCCATTTCTGCGATCCCTTACAGGGCACTTCAGGGACAGTGAGCTCCATTTTCTTATCACTAAAAGCAGAGTACGGCTTTGACCAACAGGAGGTGTGACGGGCTTATGCTCAGAATCTGTCTTCTCCCAATGACATATGGTGAGACCCCAAGACCCCAAGCCACTTTGCATAAAAACTCTTCCCTGTCCTCCTCAACCTAACTCCCCCTAAACTCTTGTCATAAATATTACTTATCTGTGAAAACTAAATCGGTGTCCCCTCTCAGAAACTGTTAAACTATTACTATGTTAATCTGGAAAGGATAAGCAGTTAACATATCGGTATATTGCCACTTAGCAACAGATTCCATTTGATGGAAGGATTGGTAAGGACAAAGGGAATAGCATGAGGGGTCGGCAAGGCAAAAGGCAAAGGATATAATGAATGGTGTCCAAAGGAGGCAACCAAGGTCACTGTCGCAATCATCCTAATTGTCAGCCCTGCCTATGACATGAGAAGGGTAGGAAGGAAACAAAAGGAGAGACTGATATATGACAATTTGAAGAGCAGGACTGCCTGAGAAAATCCTAGCCTCCTGACCACATCCTAGTGTGTGTGCTGGATACAGGAGCTCAGTTGGCCACTTCTCAGCAGGTCATTTGAGGGCTGGCTCTAAGACTCTTTTCACAAAGATCCCATTCTAATTTAGGACAAGTTCATTCATTCCATTTTTGAAAGGACTCTCCTATTACCGAGATGGAACTTGAGCAATCCAAGGTGATGAGACTGTTACAGCTTAGAACCTGGGCTCTAGAAACTTCAAGAGTTGGGTTGGAAACTTGTGTCTCACATTTCCTAACTGTGAAATATCAGGCAAGAGACTTCTTCGGGACTCAAGATTCCTCGGATTCTGTCTCTTTATTACCTTTGCTATTTGGAAACCCCATGGGTTTTCTCTATGAACAATTAGTAAGCTGCGCCCAGGATTCAGCTGGTACTCACTCATTTCATTGAAGTTGCTTAGGTCAAAACTAGGCCAAATTCCTTGATTTAGTCTGAAGGTTAAACCAGACTTGAATTGAATATGAGATGCAAAAAGCAAAGATCAGGGGCGCCTGGGTGGCTCAGTTGGTTAAGCAACTGCCTTCGGCTCAGGTCATGATCCCAGAGACCTGGGATCGAGTCCCACATCGGGCTTCCTGCTTGGCGGGAAGCCTGCTTCTCCCACTCTCACTCCCCTTGCTTGTGTTCCCTCTATGGCTGTGTTTCTCTGTGTCAAATAAATAAAATCTTTAAAAAAAAAAAAAAAAAAAAAAAGCAAAGAGCATCCAACCCCAAGCATCCATGTCCCCATGGAGGGAAGTTCAAGTTCCAAATGAGGAATTTACATCATCAACAATCGAGGGATTATGACAAGAATAGTGTGAATGTCTTTGGAATATAGTCTATTGTCCCCGTTACAGATTAATACTGATCCCAGCCTGCGCTTAAGCTACTTAAAAAATAACAACAACTGTTTGCAGTCTTAGGAGCCAAACAGGCAGCTAAAATAAGGCATGGAGGTGTGTGTGTTAAAAATTCAGGGAAAGCATTCAGAAAATTAGGTAATGCTTGATGTGGGGTCTATACATAAAGGGAATTGAGAGTTCACAGAAAGCTATGCGAAACACTTGGACTTGACTGACAGAAAGTGGTATGTAAATTCACAGTATCATCATCATCATCATCATCATCATCCAAAATACCCTACAGTTTTCCAAGATAATCACTTGATCCCTACTGGGCATTTCTGTGGGGTCTGAAAACGAGGACTGCAGTAAGCCAAACATTTTCTTTTTGAACGTCCTCATCATACTGTACACTTGATACTTAAGCTGAGCACTCAGATCTTCCCTTTCCCTGGTATAATTTTCATCTAAGCATTCCTTGGATACTTAGATCATTCTAAATGGAGATTGTGCTGTATACCCTCCCTGGACCCATGGAAGTCTGGCTAATTGGACTGACTTGATTACAACAGGCAGCGAATTCTCCCATCTCCTTCCACTGCAATATATGCCTAAGATATTTTTGTCACCTATTATGTAAATATTTTAGATTGCCATCATTTTCTCAAATAGGGCTTGGAGGCAAAAGCATTTTATCATTCTGCCCACCAGACAGACTCCTGTACTTTCCATTCCGTGACTTGTTCGTATAAAAACTGCACATCCTAGTTTGAAATGAACTCAGGAAGAACTATTACTCAAATTCTATAGCAACCGCCAATGAGCGTTAGCTTCGAAGTAAAGCCGACTCTCCAGCCTCAGCAAGCCCATCAGGACTGCACAACTTTCCCCAAAGGGTGCATCAGGTGATGAAAAATCTCATCCCCAAACCTAGGTATCCAAAAGGTAGAAAATACACTTTATTTTGAGAGCCTTTTGTTTGCTGTTAAAGGTTGGATCTGAGAAATACTTTTTAAATGATTTCCTTTCTTGACCAGAACGAATGCCTGACCCATAATTAAGTTGCTATTGTCTCTTTAAGTGGTAGGATGAGTGCCTAATTCCAAGGGCTACTCTCCCCATATATTATACCTGTCAAAATTCTTTAAACTCTAGTGAGTCAGCTTGCTGAAAATACACTCCAAGCCTCCCATTTGAAAGTATAAGAAACTAAGTGCTGAGTGGTGAAAAGTTTGCTCAGTCCCAGCGTAAATCAGGGCAGAGAGGAAGCAGGAAAGGGCTCCAGCGACTTGCTTGAGACCCAGAAAAGCGCTGACCTCTAATGCGCATGATCCAGGCAGAGGCTGAGGGCTCCTACCCCTAACGCCACAGAGTTGGGGGCGGGGATGGTCGGAAAAGGAGGACACTGAGTGCAAAGGAAAGACCAGCCATTTCCTCCCGGGCATACAAACCCTCCTCTCATTCCTAGAGAGATCTGCTGGTCCGGGAGAATAAAAGCGCCTCTGAGAGCCACCTCCGGAGTGAGAGCGGACTGAGAGTGGGGAGGCTCTGCTCCCGGGCCCTTTCGGGGTGGCTGGAGGAACTTCCCAGGGCTGCGGAGGGCCGCTGGTTCCTCCTTAGGGGCACGGCCCAGACACAGGGATCTGAAATTCCAAAAATGCGATAAAGCCCGGCTGGCCTTCGGCCGGGAGGCGAGCAGCTGCCGGGTGACCGCTGAGGAAGTGGCTCCTTAAGGAGGTGGGCAGATTGATTCCAGCTGCTGAGCGAGGGGCAGGGCAGCGGCCGCGGAATGCGCGCACAGCCTCAGCCCAGCCCGGGGCAGCTGCTTCCCCATCGTGGGCAAGGCCCCATAGGAGCGGCGGCTGCAGTCTCGGCCTGGCAGCAGGAAGAATGCCATCGATCCCCCGGCTAGGGATTTTTCACGGCAGGCTGGGCCCAAAGGTGCCATGTGGACAGCGTCACTGTGTAAGTGGAGTTTCCGTCAGGAATCTGAAAACTGTCTCCTGATGGGTTCGGAACGGGCCCAACGTTCCAGAGGCGAATCCTCTCGGGGCTGGTTCCTGTTTTCCTCCCCGGCTCACTCCCAGCTCCTGGCCCTCTTCTAACAGCTCCTCACCCCTCCGGCCCAGCCGCCTGTGACCCCCTCCCCCACCACTCAGGAACACTAATCAATGCACAGGAGAGAGGGACCTGGAAGGGGGACTGAGGCAGAATGGGGGGCCCTGGGAGCGGCCCGGATGGACACTGGACAAGAACACATGCCCTTGAGAAGTGCCGGCCTCCAAGTCAGAGAGCGAAGGGGAAGGAACTCATTTGAGGGGTCCCCTGAGAGTCCGAAACTCAGACACCAAGTGATCTCAGAAGAGGGAAGGGGTAAGAGGTAGGCGGGCATGGAGGCACGCCTAATGGAATATTCAATATCCTGCGAAATGCACTTTCGGCGGGGCGCTTCCAGAGACTAAAAGCCAGTAATGGGCTCTGGAGTCTGCACTTCCTTTCCCTAATGTCCAGAGGCGCTTTAATGCTGAGCCAATCGATCAGCCTTCTCCGGTGAAGGCGGCGAGGGGAGTGCAAGAGCTTCCTACTTGTGGCCAAAGTCGCCCAGCCTCCTCTGCACACCACCACCGCGCGACACACAACTCGGAACCGGCAGAACTGGGCTCCTAACGTGTTCGGGAGATGAAAGGAAGGAGCCCCGAGGCGCCCAGAGAAACAGCCCCCTTTCCTCCTCGCCCCAACTTCTCCCCGAAAAAGCTTCCGCGGGACGAGGACAAGGA
Organism: Spilogale gracilis; assembly: GCA_004023965.1. Lineage (NCBI taxonomy): Eukaryota > Metazoa > Chordata > Mammalia > Carnivora > Mephitidae > Spilogale > Spilogale gracilis. Next base: position 71,281 of record PITA01004126.1, on the reverse strand, counting down.
GGCCGCCTTAGCCACCGTGGGACTAGGCTGGCCGGTAGCCCCAAACCTGCTCCCGGTACAAGGTCACCGGGCCGCCTCCAAGCCCAGGGTAGCCCCAGGTGTGGCCCTTCTGGAAAGGACACAAACACGGCACGCGAACATCCAGAAAGTGGGGCTTCTCTGCCACTTTTTGCTGCCATCACAGCTGCCTGGAAAGTGACCCTTGCGAATAAACGTCTCCCGGTCTCCCCACCCCGCGCCCCCGCTCCGCCTCCCCACGCCCCTGCGTCGTCCCCGCAGGGCTCCGGCGCCGGGCGAGTCCAGTCCTTCCGCCCAACCCGAGCCCGGCCGGCCTCCACCGCCCCTCTCCCGAGACGCCGCCAGGGCCCCACCGCGCACGCCCCGCGTCCCGGGTCTGGGGTAGCCTCGGGGAGCTCTGCGGCCCCGGGACGCGCGCGCCTCTGTCCCGGCGAGGCCGTCCCCGCCGCGCGCAGGGAGAGCGGCGCGACCGCAGCCGGGTGCGGGGCGGCCGAGTTAGCGGCGCGAGCAAACTTTCCGTCTCTTCCCCACCCCCACGCCACCCGGGCGCGTCTCCCCGAGGAGCTCGCCTTTCCCAGCCCCGCAGAGCCCGGCGCGGCACGTGACGGGCAGGAATAAAAATAAACCCTTCCCAGGCCCGGGGCCGCCGGGGCACCCCACTCCGCGCGGCGGCGGCGGCGGCGAACAGGGGGCGCCTCGCGCCGCCCGCACCCCCCCCCCCACGCGCGCGCGTCCCCCACCCGAGCGGGGCCTGGACTCCGGCCCGCCGCCTACCTCTCGGACTTGGTGAACTTCCGGAACGCCTGTCGGAGGTCGTGGAAGGAGCGGTAGGTCTGCGGCTCGGCCGAGATGCCCTGCGCCCGGGTGGTGCGCGGCCCGATGTGCGGCGAGGGCGCGGGCAGCACCGACTGACATTTGTGCAGCTTCCTCTTCAGCTCCTGGATCTCCTCCTCCTTCTCCGACAGCCGCTTCTCCAGCTCCTTGATCCTCTCCTCCTTGAGCATGAGAATCTGGGCGAAGTCTTCCTCCAGCTCGCTCATTTTTCTCCCGGAGCCTCTCCGCGAAACTTTCCTCGGGCGCGGCCGGACGCCGGCCAAGGGTGGCGAGCGCGGCGAGGGAGCCGAGGGGGCGCCGAGTGCGAGCGCGCGGCAGCGCTGCCCCCCGGAGCGGCCGGCGGGAGCGGGGAGCCGCTGTCTTCGAGCCCCTTCTGCTGAGGGCACTAAAAGCTCCGAGGGGAGGATGAGACGTCTAAAAGCGGCGGAGACAAGAGGCAGAGTGCTAATCCCCAGCCTCTCGGGGGACTAGGTGATTATCTTTCATTGAGAAACCAATTAGAGCTGCCCGGCCTCCCCTGAGACCCCCTCCCCCGTCCCCTTTCCCAATCGCTCCGTGAGAACACCGCGCGCGCCACCCCACCGAAAGCCTGGCTTCCAGCTGGAGGGTTGGACCAGAGAGCCCGGTCTCACCCCATCACACAGTAATCATTCTTCCACGCTATATGGTACCAAAGGGAAGGGGTGGGGTGGGGGGAGCTTTATGCCACTTGATCCTGGAAATAGCAACAATTACCATGTGATCTGGCAGATGACGCAGCGCTTGTAACCGGAGCCTAAAGACTTGGTGGGGTGTGTGTGAGAGACAGTGCGAGATATTTCATAAATATTAGTGTGCCTTCGAGTCCGTAACCTGCATAAATTCCTCTCTGTGTTCACTTTTATTTCTCTTCTGCTCAAGATAAGGTAGGGTGTGTGTGTGTATGTGGGTCTTTGTGTGTGCGTGCACTGTGCTTGTGACCCCAAGTAACAGGAACACAGGGCAATAGGAATTCCAACTTTTTTCAGCAGAAAATTTTACTGGAAATAGTGAACCGCTGGGAGAATAGTTGAATGCATAGGCATAGAGTCATGAAGCCCAGTGCTTGGCGGAGTCTGGGAAAGGCCGTACTGCTGTCAACCTCTTAGAGCCTGGATTTAATTTCATCTGCTGCAGTTAAAATGTGTACGTTGGGCATCCACATTACATCATGACACCATCTTCCCCGGCGGTGGAGTGGTATCTTCTGGCGCCAACTGGCTGGCTCACCCCTACCAGCGCAAGTTGGAGGGGGAGGGGGAGGGGGATTCATCTGTGATCTGTATTTTTCCCTTACCTGTGGTCCACCCCCCCACTCCCCCACCCCCGCTAAAGGGATTGTTCTACCTCTGTGAGCCTGAGTATTTGCTAATGCCTACAATTTCTTTTTCTTATCTATTGTGTGTGTCACAGAGAGCATTTTTCCTCACGTAAATCATTATGTGAGTTTGTCTGTGACTGTGGGAGAAGCACGTCTCCAGGTAATGATCAACTGGATAGTAAATCTTTTTTTAAGGGGGAAGAAAAATAGACGGAGACTATCATACTAAAGGGCTTTCTCTGAAATAGTAATTCCCTTAAAAAGGCCAGTGTGTAAGCATTTTTTAAAAATTATCTTTACCTTGTCTGAAATGCCTAAGGAAAAGCAGGCATATATTTTGGTTTATAAATAAATCCTAAACCATATTTTATTCTGGAGATTTCTTTATTATTTACTGTCAGTTCTACTCATCTGATTATTTTAAATTAAAAACATTCCAAACCACATCTGAATTTCTTAATCACACCAGATGCTGAAGGCTGGCTTTATTTACTCATATTTGAAAAAGAGTTTTCGGTCTTGTTGATAGTCAGTATTCTGTTGCTTCCATCTATGAGCAATTTCTAGAATCCTTTTAGGAACACTCAAAAACAGTTGGCCTTTCAAAATAATACATTAGAAAAAACTGTATCACATTCAAAACTGTAGCAGAGGCTCAACTTTATGGAAGAGATAGAAATAGTTTTAAAATGACTCTGGGACAGGTTCTTTCAAGTTTTACATTATCTTAAATACAGATATTCAAATGTTTCTCATTGCTTATTTTTTAAAAAGGAACATTTAGACCAAGATTTCACATTTACACACACACACACACACACACACACACACAAAGCCTCAAAACCCTAACTTCATCCCTGTCTTCCAAACTTATGTATTTTTTTTAATATATTGGTCTTAAGTAATGTTGACACCTACTGACATTAAATCTTGTCCACTGGCTTAACAAATATTTAATTTAGAGCACAAGGAACACTTCTCAAAGAGCCTGGTAGAAAAGTAAGCACTGAATTATTAAAAATCGTAGCATCTCAAAGCCGGAAACAACAACTAAGATCATCTAACCAAATCACCTCACGTTATGAAAGAAAAAAATTAGAGCTTTAAGGGTATGGTCCAAGGTCACCTAAGTTAATAAGTGTGAATCCGGGATTCCCAAAGCCCACACACAATGTTTCCCCTAACATGGTGCTTCTAGCCTGACACCTGAAAATCTAGAAAATCTATAATTCTGACAGCCTTCAGTAGGCAAAGACGTGGCATCACTCTGTGTTGTTCACTTTTAAATCTGTAGCATTAGGTTTCAACTATCAAAGCAAAAGTATTAATGAAACCTGAGTTTTATTTTGTGCTGTTTCCTTTTTTTCTTAAAGGAGAAGGTCGCCACCTAGTGCCCTGGGAGAAATTTGCTAAATAAAAATATTAACCACAATGAAGGGAGGTTATGTTCTTAAATACCCGTACCAGTGCTTTCATGTTCCTCATTTGAGAGAAATAAAGAAAATATGCTGAATTTTGTATCAGAGTACAACATCTTTAAGAATTAAAAATTTACAATCTTGTGGCCACTGGATAATGACAAAACATGATAAACATTTATTGAGTGTTTAGTATGTGCCAGCACAGGGCTAAGTCCTTCATGCAATTGATTCTAATGTCCATAATGACTCTATAAGGTATATACTATTATTTGTTCCCATTTTACAGATGGAGAAACTGATGCTTAGCCAGATTGGTAATAGATGCATGGTGAGTGTCCAGATCTGACTGAGGCTGTCTTAATCCCTTCAACAGCACTGCTTCAACCTGAAGTGTATTAAAATGTCTACTTTTCTATGAGCCCAGTGACAAGCAGAACTAAAAGTTCCTTGCTAATGGGAACACACTAAATTTAAACCCCCCATAGGAACCCAGATAAACCTCTAAGATTCTAGCTTCTCAGCAATCTATTTACTAAAATTGCTTTCCTTATGATCCTTGGGAATCTACTCTATATTTCATACAGTTTCAAATTTATTTTTTAGAAGATTTTATCTATTTGCAAGAAAGCAAAGGAGGGAGGGAGGGAAGGAGAGAGAGAGAGAGAAAGAGAGCACCAGCGGTAGGGAGGAGCAGAGGGAGAGGGAGAAGCAGAATCCCTACTGAGGAGGGAGCCTAATGTGGGGCTTGATCCCAGGACCCCAAGATCATAACCTGATCCAAAGGCAGCACTTAACTGAGCCCCCCAAGTGCGCCTCAATTTTTTTTTACAGTACCTGTACTTTCAAAATATTATGATTGTGCATTGCCCCTACGCCCTCACCAAAAGGAAACACTGTATAAAGAACCTGAAGCCTTATAGATGTCAGTAGCTCATGGGGGATTCCTGCACTTTAGTGCAGGTCAGTGTCATGGGAAGCAATGGGAGGACAGTTTCTATTAAAAAAAAATAAAGTAAAACTCAGTTTATCATTATATGCTACAAATTCTCAACAATGTCAGTGGTAAAATACTCCTCCTCCCAGGTGCCTGGGTGGCTCAGAGGGATGATTCTCTGCTTTTGGCTCAGGTCCTGATCCCAGGGTCCTGGGATGAAGGCCAGCATCAGGCTCTCTGCTCATCGGGAAGCCTGCTTCCTCCTCTCTCTCTGCCTGCCTCTCTGCCTACTTGTGATCTCTCTGTCAAATAAATAAATAATATCTTAAAAAAAAATACTCCTCCTCCCAAAAGTATCTCATTGGTCTAATTTCAAGCAATTGTAGCTTTGGGGGCGGAGCACGTAAACCACTCCTCTAGCCCCGCCCCCAAAACAGCAGTGACTTTAGTACTCAGGAGGATCCAGAGCAAAGAGAACAGTCATGGGCCATGTTTGGAGTGAGGTCCTATGGATGGTAGCAGAAGATAAATTGGGAAAACTGAAAACAGAGATGGAAGTTCCAGATTTTGGAATGGATGGCATGGGTGGGAAGAGAGGTAGCGATTCAAACCACCTCTCTAACCCCAGTACTTTACATCCAAACACTTCTCTTGGTTACAAAATGAGAATATTTGCAGAAAACTCCTTAAGATGCATTTTCCATGGGGGATGCAACTAGTGAACTGAGGATTGGACTTGGAGCCTAAAGATGGACACTTAGGTCTCAGTGATCGAGCTGATCGAACTGTGTGCTCTCTCGGGCAAATCCCTGAACCTTGGAGGCATCCACTTCCCACATTTATAAATCGGGCAGTGGAAGCTACCTAGGGTCTAGAGCAGCCTTCTACCTTCGAAGATTCTAGAGAATTCTGCTTTCCCTGTGACTCACATTTTGAAATTATCTGTCAGGAGCAACATCTGTCCATGAACTTTAGCTGAGTTTAAAATTGTGACAAGGAAGAGTTAAAAGGGAGTCTAGACAGTCCTATAAAGATGACCATACTTGGTGATGAACGGAAGCGTGGAGCATGTTCAGTTAATTCTGCATCAGACTGGATATGGCTTTACCATTATCACCTAAACCAGGTTCTGGCGCCCAGGAGTGTGGTCACACCTCGGGCAAGAGAAAAACTCAAAGTCCTGAAGCACACCTACATCAGCATTTTAATCACCTAGAACAGGAAAACAGCAAACGGATTGTTGCCTCAGTTAAACTTCAAAATTAGCTTCCGTTTATTGCATTTACTTAATAAATCTTAGGCTATGTTTGAAAAAAAAATACATCCGTCCAGAAACACATACATGAATGCTTTTTACGGTGTGTTCCTATTGCCATACCCAGAGCTCTTTCCCATACAGCCAGCAACCAGAAGAACATTGCTGTGCGTGATTTTCTGTGCTATCTCATCCATAGGTTTAGGGAAAAAAAGAATCATTTTTCCTATAAATTCTGAAAAATAAAACTAAGAGATGGTGCTACTTAAGTATTGTAGAAATCAAAGTCTGCAGTCTATTAAAAACCTTGAAATTCAGAATATTCCTCCTGGAATATGTGGGACTTCAAGCAGCTAATACCATCCCCCTGAGCCTCAGTTTATCTAACTATGTATGGATATTGAATTTTCTTGCACCTGATCTTTTAAGGGTCACATGAAGCAAGATGAAAGCAAGATGATATGACTTAATATGACCCTATAGAAATAAATATAACTAAAGTGGTAATGCTCCCCCTGCTTTGATTCTTGAAAGGAAAGTCGCCCAGCAGGGGGTGGAAGGGACAGGCTCAGAAGAGGTAGTGGTAATATTTACACTACATTCAGCCTACTCATCGATTATGGCGGGCAGAATTCAAAGATAGCCCCAGGATTCCCACCTTAGTGTATCTTATACCCTCCCCCACTTATTCAAACACTAATAATCAAGGTACTTCTCCAAAAGGATTTTGCAAATGTGATTAAGGTCCTGAGTCAGTTAATTTGCAGATAAGACCATCTGGTAGTATTAAGATAAAATCAGTCTGGTGAGACTTTAGAAAGGATCGGGCTTTTCCCGGAGATGGGGTTTCAGAGCATGAGGTCTTGATTCAAGAGAGACTGTCCATTGCTGTCTTCGAAGACAGAAGGGCTGCATGACAGGGAATGCAAGTGGAAATAGGGGCAGAGAGTGACTACTGATACACAACCGGCAGGGACGTGGGGAGCTCAGTCCTACGGTGGCAGGAAACCGAGTCCTGTCACAGCCACAGGGGAGAAAGCAGCATAGTCGCTCTATTAATCTCAGCCTTCTAAGTCCTCAAACAGAGAATCTAGCCATGCTACTCCCAGCCTTCCCATCCAGAGCTGTGAGATAAGAACTGAGTGTTGCTTTAAGTCTCAAAGATTGTGGCACTTTGTGAGACAAGATAAAACTAGTGAATTCAACTATCATTAAAAACATCCATTAAAAATGCCAAAAATGTTTTACCCCTCTTAAAAGCCTGACTTTACCAGAGTCATTTTTAGGGAAACTATGTGAGTACATTACAAACACATACTTGGGGACATAAAAAGTTGTTGTAATTTACAACCTGCTTCAAGCATGCTGAGGACAGTCTGCATAGCCTTCTGAGTATGACAAACTCTCTTCCCTAAAAGGTTGTGTTTAAAACTTTCAAAGTTGTATCTTCTTATGATTAAAGTATAAATCATCCCACCCAGGGGTTTTACAAAGGCTACTGAGACCATTCACTGCTATGAAATGAAGAAAATAGATATGCATAATGTAGAATTCAGAAAGCACAAAAGGATGTTTGGGTGCCCCAGTTAAGCAGATCCCCTTTATGGAAGCAATCTTGGCTCTCCCCTTGACTACCATGGGCCTCATTAACTATTATATTCATATATAAGCATAGTTGTACATAAATAATTATTTTTACACACATTTGACACAGAAGTTTCAATATCTGATTTGTAAGCCTAACTCAGCGCTATGATCCCACCATCAGTCCAATGCTCCACGACACAGCGGTCCCACTGTGTGATAAGATGCAAGGCAGGAAGATCGCATCATTTCGAGAGTATGTCCTTCCTTCACGTGGCCATTATCTGTGCTTCTTAACCTTAAAAGTATTTTGCACTTGTTGCTTTATTAAGTATTTTTATTTAAAACTTCGCAGTGTCTGATACTCTCAGAGAGCAAGCCAAACATTATTACATATGTACGTCTTTAAAGAATGTGACCAATTTACTACGAGTCTCAATTCTTACCATCTGCTTCTGTTGATGGAGACATTCACGCGTGCCTGTCTCACGTAGCTTCAAATTAACAAGGCCTGTGTAAAAAAAAAAATGCTAACCATTGCTAGGGATGAGGAGTCCTCTATTTGGATAGTCTCTTGAGCCTTTATAAATAACACGATTTTTTTTTTTTTTTTTTTGGTCTCCAGTCCAAACTGCATACTAAGCTGAAGAGTTCACGTACTATTCCTGGTTCAATGAGGACACATTTATTTGGAAATTATTCTCAACATATCTAGCCATTTATCATAAAATAAATTACAACTTGTTTTTATATCCACACAAAAAAAATCGTTCCACAGAACCTGCAGGATTCCAGGGTGCCTTACAACTCTGGGATTTACAGCTGACATTCCCAAGGGCCTATTAATTATATCTTCCCCACCTGTGCTATCTAGGCCTCCATTTTTGAAGCCTTACTAAAAACAGGCGAGGGCAAGAAACCCTCAAAACTCTTCCTCGGCAATTGGAAATAATTGCACTAGTCACTTTGCATCGAAAAAGGCTGTGGCAGAGCAGACCCTTTCCTTCCATGCAACATCCTTCTCCTTGACACCCACTGTCTGCAGGGAGCAGAGAGGGGACAGAAATACAGAGGGTATTCAACTAGGAAGACGCAATACCAGTGCCCGTCATTCAAGACTTCATCTAATAAAGGGAGATCACGTTACAACGGGCAGGCGGGCAGACATTACTCAGACCATAGCTAAAATCATCACTGAGAAACTCTGCCAGGAATACCTTAGTGTAAATTGAGGTTATACTGGGGGGGGCGGGGAAGGGGAGAGAGAGAGAGACTTCAGTCACTGTATTTTTCGTCTAAATAATTTTCTCCGGCATAAGTAAAACAAGCTCTTCTTTTAAAAATGTCTCCATTCAGAACATTGGGAGAGTTCCACGTTCCGGGTTCCACGTTCCACTCCCGTGTTAATATCAACGATATTAACAACAGATGGGAAACGCCACAAGCTGGCTATCAGACTTCACTGTCCTCATCAGGAGGGACAATGCCCTCCCCGCCCCCACCAGACACTCCGATTCACCTTTTGTGCAAATGTCGAATTAGCATTCTAAGAAAGGCACAGGAGAAGGGGCATCTGTATCCTATCCAGAATCATTTTATTATGAAAGAAACCATGAATCCCGCCTTCTTGCTCTGAAAGGGAACCAGAAAGCAATGTGTGTGTTACCTGAGCAGCTCTCCTTGGCTTCATTCACTCCACAAGTAATTCTGGCTCCCTTTCTAGAGGCGCCAGGCACGGTGCTGGACGCTGAGGATAGCACAGAGAGGCTTAGAGAAGGTGGGAGGAGCAGCTTCGAGATCCGCACAGATGCGTAAATGACTAAGGTCAAATGTTATCACAGGACAAAGAGAAGGACAGGGAAGCAACAAACCAGAAGCGTGAGTGTATGAATGTGAGTGTGTGAATGTGTGTGAGAGACAGACATAAAAACAAAAATCACCAAATCACCAGTTGACATAGTCCCACTTTGTCAAAACCAAAGGATTAATGGGCTTAACAAATCAATGAATTAGTTGATTTCTGGTGTGGGAGACAGAAGGACATATCCTTCTGGTTTCTCTACAAGGAGGGAGAGCCTCCTGGAATGTCTCTCCCAGGATGGTGAATTTTATCCCAGGAGGAGCTGAGAATTTAATAAAATGCTATAAGTAGTGAAATTTTATAGCAAGTGACATATGGAAAGTTCCAAGGTGGTACTTGGAAGCAAACAAATATATCTGCAGTGCCAATAAAGGGATGGTGTGGTCTCCTCCCGGGGTTTCATGTTCGTTTAAAATTAGCCTCCTTTTTTGATTCTATAAAGACTGCTTTTTCCTTGTGAGTATAAAGATCTGTTCACCAGGCAAATCAGGTTAAAATAATTAGGTTGCTTCAAGAAATACCATTTCCCGGGGCGCCTGAGTGACTCAATCAGCTAAATGTCTGCCTTCGGCTCAGGTCATGGTCTTGGGGTCCTGGGATCGAGCCCCGCATCGGGCTCCCAGGATGCACCTGCTTCTCCCTCTCCCTCTGCCTGCCGCTTCCCCTGCTTGTGTTCTCTGCCAAATAAATAAAAATGAAAGAGAATGAGAGAGAGAGAGAGAGAGAGAGAGAGAGAGAGAGAGAGAGAGAAAGAGTTCCCTGAAAGAGCTACCCTTGAAAATCCAAACACGTGGATTTAAGAGAAAAACATACCATACATTTGAGCTCTCATTCTATTTGTCAGAGAGCCAAAAATCCATTTATCTCTATAAAAATGAAATCATTTTCTCAATAAAGACAAAAGTAATAAATAGCTAATAGACCAGATACTAAATGTTCCCTCCCAACATGCCAGAGGGCAATTTTTTAATTGCTACTACTGATAGGCACCCTATGTAGGAAATTGGAGAAAAAACTGGAGGAGGATTTTAAGCATAAGCAGTTACAAAACACTTTATCAATAAGACTAATTATTTTTTTTAAAGATCTTATTTATTTGACAGAGAGAAACACAGCAAGAGAGGGAACACAAGCAGGGGGAGTGAGAGAGGGAGAAGCAGGCTTCCCGCCGAGCAGGAAGCCCAATGTGGGGCTCGATCCTGGGACTCCGGGATCATGACCTGAGCCAAAGGCAGACGCTTAATGACAGAGCCACCCAGGTGCCCAATAAGAGTTAATTTTTAATAGTAAAAATTGATGTGTGATTAATCAAAACTCCCCAGATGCTAGGCTGTATCTCAACAGATAGACATATTTATAAATTCCATGCAATTCTAACAATAATTTTCAAGATAGAAGTTGATGGGCTGATTTTAAAAATTACATGAAACAAATATTTCAAGATTAAAAACATTAAAAAAACAACAAAAACTATGGTTCTGTATGCCAACCATCAAGTATACTCTAAAGCTGTAATAATTAAGCCAACATGACGATTTTAAAGATGGGCCAATGAAAACACAGAGTTTAGAAACAGATCCTTATCTATATGGAAATATAGTTTATTATAAAAGTAACCTTTCAAATTATTGGGGACAGAAAAAATGTTCACCAATAGAAGAAAATGATTTAAAAATAAATAAATAATAGATAGATAGATAGATATAAAATATCCCTGAAAGCTAGCCATCTACCCCAATGACTCTATATGTAGCTTGTTTAAGAAATTAGATTCTCTCTCCCTCTGCTGACAATGACAAAACGAAGACCTTCATCTTTGCTGCATTTACATGATATAAATGGAGCGGCATTTACATGATATAAATCACAATTCTCTCAACCTCAGCACTACTGGCATTTGGGTCTAGATCATTCTGTGTTGTGGGGGGCTGTCCTGCGCCCTGTGGGATGATCAGCAACGTCTCAGGCCTCCATGCACTAGACCCTCCCACCCCACATCGTGGAGACCAGAAATACTCGCAGAATTGCCAAAAGGACAGTTGCCCCAGCTGAGAAACACTTGTATAAACCGATGCTAAAGTTACTCATCAAAATCAATTCTTTTGTGAAACATTTCCAGTCATCTTTATCCCTACTTTTTTTTTTTAAGATTTTACTTATTTGACAGAGAGAAACACAGCCAGAGAGGGAACACAAGCAGGGGGAGTGAGAGAGGGAGAAGCAGGCTTCCCGCCGAGCAGGGAGCCCAATGTGGGGCTCGATCCCGGGTCTCCGGGATCATGACCTGAGCGGAAGGCAGTCGCTTAACCAACTGAGCCACCCAGGCGCCCCTCCCTACTCTTATCTTTACCTGTATCCACAGTCGATACACAGAGGGGAAGGGTAGGGAAGTTGTTGGCGCCATATTACCACCCTAACTCAAGAGGCTGACTGTTGAGAAAGACGTCAGTATAAAGCCAAAAGTAGCCTTAAAAAAAGAAGACCAGGCTGATGTTCCTTAACTTTCTGCTGATCTCCTCTAACAGAGTTTTAAGAACTAAACTGGAGAACACCAGTCCTTCTTTCTTTGATGTCAAGTTAATTCTAAGAGAACACAGCAACCACAGAATTAATAAGCCATTCTCACCATACTTAAATCTAAAAGTTATCATTCAGTAATTAGAGATAACATTTAATTTTCTCAGACTCCATTCACAAAGATAGAGGAGAATGTTATCAGAGAGAGTGAAAACCCCTTTCTCATTTCCTTGAGATATCCTTTCGAAGATTCTTTTTGCCAACAGGATTTCCATTTCTATTCTCTTGACATGTGATGGAGGCAGATGTGACATGTATTCTGTATGTAGAATTTAACCTTCCTCCCTTAAATAAAGCCTTTTACTTTACATCAAAACAAATGATCAATGACATACACAGAGATGTGATAAAGACCCCCTTTTGTTATCAGCAAAGACCTAAGAAGTGGAGGTTATCCAAGAACTTAGTGTTCTGATAATGTAGTTTCAGATTTAATGGCCTAACTTAGTGGATGGTACCTGAAAAGTTTTGATTATGTAGTAGTAAGCAAAGTTCTTCTCTGCAAACTGGAGTTGGGATTGTTATTTGCAGTTAGTTCCAGTTAAAACAAAACAGAGAACCAGCCATAGAGATGCCCTCAATGGGAAATTTTAAATGTTTGAGAGTTTTTAGTTTTTATAGCTATACATGGTCTAACTTTCAAAATAAAATAAAAAGTAATAATTGAACATGAAAGGCTATTAGCATTTTACATGAATATAGTGTTCACATACTCACTGAGTACTGTGGAAGCTTCCAGACCAGTCCCATATACACACTAAATATATCCTTACAGCTCCTTAAGTGTTATTCCTTTAGCTATGGTGACATTGGGCAAGTTGTACAACTTCTCCAAGTTTCAATTTCCTTACATGTAAGGTGGGGATAAGAGTAATACCTTTCTCATTGGGTGGTTATGAACTAAAATATTTGATTAGCAGTAGTGGTAGTGTTAAGAACTCTGGTTCAGCCTAGAATTTCATTTGAATAATATTAAATGTCTCCATGTAATTTCTAAGTAGAACCATTAGATTAGAGTAAGGCTTTTCGGAAAGTTACATGACTATCAGCATATTGATTTATTACTAAACGGTAATGCTGAAACTGTGTCTCTGTGGGAGGTTATTTGTGAAAATCTCCACAACAATCCCATATCCAGGTCTTCGAAAAAGTCCCCTCCCCCAATGACTCCGAACTGGGCGATGGTACAATAGCGAATGTAACACAGTCTCGGACTTGAAGAGTACCCATGCACTGGGACTGGCGCTCTTGTTTCTCTTGGGAACACTGTGATCATCACCATGAGAACAAGCCCAGCCTAACCCACTGAATGATAAGTGAGACATGACCCAGGGACCTTCACTGTCCCTACCAATAGCCAACCAAGTGCCAGACGTGTGAATGAGATCAGCAGCCCACAGATGATGGCAAACATGAGGGAGCCCAGCCAAAATAACCCAAAACAGACTTATCCCAAGAAAGCCAAGCCCAAACTGCTGACCCACAGAATAGTGAACAAACGTAATGATTACTGTTTCGAAGTCAGCTACGTTGGAGTGATTTGTTACACAGCAAGAGTCAACAGATACAGCCCCATAGGGACCATACCTGAGCATACAAAAAATCCTAATTTACAATGCAGCTAATACTCTAAGTTTACAACCCTCACTAAAAATATGGACTTTGGGGTGCCTGGGTGGCTCAGTTGGCTAAGCAACTGCCTTCGGCTCAGGTCATGATCCGGGAGACCTGGTATGGAGCCCCGCATCAGGCTCCCTGCTCAGCGAGAAGCCTGCTTCTCCCTCTCCCAGTCCCCCTGCTTGTGTTCCCTCTCTAGCTGTGTTTCTCTCTCACAAATAAATAAATAAAGTCTTGTTTTGGGGGGCACCTGGGTGGCTCAGTTGGTTAAGCAACTGCCTTCGGCTCAGGTCATGATCCCGGAGACCCGGGATCCAGCCCTACATCGGGCTCCCTGCTCGGCGGGAAACCTGCCTCTCCCTCTCCCACTCCCTCTGCTTGTGTTCCCTCTCTGACTGTGTTTCTCTCTGTCAAATAAATACAATCTTTAAAAAAAATACGGACTTGCTGGGTGTCTGGGTGGCTCAGTGGGTTAAAGCCTCTGCCTTCAGCTCAGGTCATGATCTCAGAGTTCTGCGATCAAGGTCCACATCGGGCTCTCTGCCCAGCAGGGAGCCTGATTCCTCCTCTCTCTCTCTCTGCCTACTTGTGATCTCTCTCTCTCTCTCTGTCAAATAAATAAACCTTTAAAAAAATATGGACTTGCTAATGAAATTTTGACAATTGCATTAACTCATCTAATAAACTGAAACTACTTGCTTTTATACCCATTGGTAAACATTGGGTGTTGGTATAATATGGGAAGACAGAAGTCTCATCTTCACAGAACAATAATAACCGACAAGCTTCATATTTAATAATAGACAAGCTTCATATTCTGTGGACTCACTTCGATCCAATGAATGATGGCCAATTTCAGTGTGCATATAGAGATTCGGAGACCATCTGTAGTTTTGGTAGGGGTGGGAAGTCCATGCACACCATATATTCGCAAGCCTTTGTTTAGATGGAAGATGGAAGATATGTGCCCGTACGAGGTACTCATTATTCACTTGGCACTGCCTCTCTCTCTTCAGACCTCATGCTTAAGACATATTTCTTCACTCACTGGCATCATTTTAAACAATTTTGGTTCAGGTCATGAAGCTGTCACAAAAAATATGCTGTATGATTTTCCCTCACTGAAAAGATACTTTGTTTTAAAGAGTAGTTCTGAAATCAGTCAGCATCCTGCCCACCCCCCCCCCGCCCTAACTCCACCAGATCGGCCAGGGAGGCTGCTACAGAGAGTGACGGTCATTGTCACAAAAATTAACAGCCAGGAAGAAGGCTCATGATGAAGCCCACTGATTTTTTTTTTTAAGATGTTATTTGTACATTTGTCAGAGAGAGAGAGAGAGAACACAAGCAGGGGGAGCAGAAGGCAGAGGGAGAAGCAGGCTCCCCACTGAGCAAGGAGCCCGATGTGGGGCTGGATCCCAGGACCCTGAGATCATGACCAGAGCTGAAGGCAGAGGCTTCACTGACTGAGCCACCCAGGCGCCCCAGAAGCCCACTGAGTCCTGTTGGTTCATTGAGGCCTTGTTGCCTGGGGGATGTTGGCATACTCAACAGATGACCAGTACCAAGGTGAGACAACCAGTGGGAGGGAGACCTGAAGAAACACAAAGTGAAACAGGCCTGTGCACCTTAAGCCACGTGCTCCTTCCCTACCCAAAGGGGCTCTTCAGTTCCAAAATCTATTCTAACCACTCAGTGTTTTTTTCTTTTCTTTTTAATCTTTTTAAAAAGTATTTTTTTTATTTATTTGACAGAGAGAAACACAGCGAGAGAGGGAACACAAGCAGGGGGAGTGAGAGAGGGAGGAGCAGGCTTCGTGCCGAGGGGGGAGCCTGATCCTGGGACTCGATCCTGGGACTCTGAGATCATAACCTGAGGGAAGGCAGACGCTTAAAGACTGAGCCCCCCAGGCGTCCCTCCAGTGTTCTTTTCTTTCTACTCCTATTACTCTTTCCGTTATTATTACTATCAATGAGCTGACTGCCCACTCCGTTGGAATAGAAGCATCCTGGGTAAACTTTGGCCAGGTTTTCCATAGTTCCAAATTACCCCCTTAGTAATAGCTTTTATGATCATTGTTGAGTCTTCATTATGTGCCAGATAGTATGTTAGCACTTTACATAAATTAGCTCATTATCACACAGATCAACGGAACAGGACAGAGAGCCCAGAAATAAACCCATGCTTACATGGGCAATTAATCTACAACAAAGGAAGCAAGAATATACAACAAGGGAAAAGACTATCTCTTCAACAAATGGTGCTGGGAAAACTGAACAGCCGTTCATAAAAGAATGGAACTGGCCACTTTCTTATACCACATACAAAAATAAACTCGAAATGAATTAAAGACCTAAGTGTGAGAAATGAAATCATAAAGCTCCTAGAAAGAAACGCAGGCAGTAATTCCTCTGACCTCAGTCAGAGAAACATTTTTCTAGAATATGCCTTCTCAGGCAAGGGTAAGAAAAACAAAATTAAACTATTAGGACTATACCAAAATAAAAAGCTTTTGCACCAAAATAAAAAGCAATCAACAAGACAAAAAGGCAACCTACTGAATGGGAGAAAATACTCTCACATGATACATCTGATAAGGTATTAATATACAAAATATATTACAAAGGTGTATAACTCAACACTGCTACAAAATCCAATTAAAAATGGGCAGAGAGCCCGAATGGACATTTTTTCCAGAGAAAATACACAGCTGACAAATAGTCACATGAGAACATATTCAACATCACTCATCATCAGGAAAATGCATTATCAAAACCACAATGAGATAGCTCATTCTGACACTGGTCAGAATGTCTGAAATCAATAAAAGAAAACAACAGGTGTTGGTGAGGATGTGGATAAAAGGGAAGACTTGTGCACTGTTGGTGAGAATGCAAACTGGTGCAGCCACTGCAGAAAACAGAATGGAGCTTCCTCAAAAAATTAAAAATAAAACTACCTTCTGATCCAGTAACTGCACTCCTGGGTATATACCCAAAGAATATGAGAACACTAATTCAAAGAATATATATATACACCCCTATGTTTATTGCAGCATCATTCACAATAGTTAAGATATGGAACTGACCCAAGAGTCCAGTGATAGATGAATGGATAAAGAAGATGTGGTGGATGATGGGCATTAAGGAGACACATGATCTGACGAACACTGGATGTTATACCCAACTAATCAATCATTGAACACTACATGAAAACTAATGATGTTCTATATGTTGGCTAATTGAATTTAAATTTTAAACAGTTGCATTCTACAAAGAAAATATGATGTACATATATACAAGAGAATATTACTCAGTCATAAAAAAGAAAGAGCTCTTCCCATGTGCACCCACACAGGTGAAAGTCAGAGAAAATAAGTCAGAGAAGACAAATATCCTATAATTTCACTTTTATGTGGAATCGGAAAAAACAAATGCACAAACTAACAGAAAGCAGCAGACTTATAAGTACAGAGAACAAACAGGTGGTTTCCAGAGGGGAGTGTGAAAATAGGCAAAAGGGGTGAAGGGGAGTAGGAGACATGGGCCTCCACTTAGGAAATGAAGAAGTCATGGGGATGAAAGGTACAGCCCAGGGAATAGAGTCAAGGATATTGTAATGGTTTCATATAGTGACATATGGTAGCAACATTTGTGGGGAGCATGGCATAACATCTAGGGTTGTCCAATCACATGTTGGTCACCTGAAACTAATGTCATCTTGTGTCAGCTATACTTCAACAAAAAGAGAGGCAGAAAGAAATTAGCTCATTACTCCATGGCTTATGATAATTCTAAGGCAGGTGAGATACCCATTGCACAAATGTGGGGACTCATTTTCAAGAGGTAGAATAATTTGCCAAAGGTGACCCTCTAACTAGGTTACGGAGCCAGTGTGAGAGTCCAGACCTTCACGAGTCCAAGAGTAACGAGCTTATCCACCGTGCCTCGCTGCCTTCCAGGATCACATGTGGTCCTTCCTCGTGCGCAACTTAGTAGTCAAGGCCATGGGCTTAGACACAAATATCCAGGTCGACAGTATAGTACAGTGATCTTGAGCAATCCCTTAACCTCAGTGGGCCTCAGTTTCCTTATCAGTAACATCATTTCCACTCCAGGTCCTGGAGAGATATGGGTGACATGGTATAATAGAGGAGGGCTTAACAAATGGATTATTTACACAGGTGAGATCTAAGCAGAGAAGAAAAGACCAGGGACAGTGAAGGAAAGGGTACCAGCATGGCCAAGGCAACACCCCAAGGAAGGGGCCAGCCAATGATCCCTCTCTCTTACTCTGATTTCCTCCAGTACCTCCCAATACCCATTAAACCAAAGGGAAGGGAGTCCTACTGGAGTAGTCCTCATGGGCCAGCTCCCAGGCCCAGACAGCAGGTGGAGCAGGGCAGAGCACGACTGAGTCTTCGAGACCAAATGGAAGACACCGCATCTAACGGTACTACTTCCTTAGAGAATCTTCCTGATGATGAACCAAGATATGTCTATAACACACCATAGTTTCTAGTACTCAAAAATGATCAGCTAGTATTACTTTAATGCATTCATGTATTTTTCCAATCAACACTGGTAGAGAATTTACAAGCTCTGGGCACTATGAACATGGACGGTGTTCCAGCGAAGCTTGCAACCCAGCCATGCTCAGAAGAGGTCAACAACAAGTGGGGATTACAGAAGAAGCCCTTGTTATACCTAAAAAGTGGGGTTCACACATGTCTAGAAAAGCCTGGCAAACTGGGGTGGTAGAGCGTTTTCATGTTTTTTTTGTTTTTTTTTTTGTTTTTTTTTTGTTTTTAAGTGGCTCTTGGGATCCTGTCAACCAGTGGCAGGCTCTGCTAGGAGAAGTAGGGGCCCAGGAGGCGCTGTCAGCAGTCAAGGCCAATGAGGAGTGCACAAGTGCATACTCCAAGTCAACAGATCTCCTGGCCAGACTTCCAGAACTTTGGACTGAGCCCCCGATGATGTAGTTAGGGGAGCTGCAAAGAAAATGAACTAAAATTTCACAGGTGCTCCAAGCCCAAATGCGCTCGAAAATAAGGGGAGGTATTCACCCCACTCTGCACCCCAGCCATGCTTTGGCCCTGGTAGTGGTGGAGCTAGAGGACCGGGGAGGGGTGGCTGGCAGAGGGGAGGCAGGAATCTGAGAGCCTCACTTCTCTATACCTGGGGCAAGGAGCAAAGGAAACAGCCGTGGAGGGCTCTGTGATAACCACCAAGGCAGGACTGAAGCAAAATAAGGGAATTACAAATGGTCCACATTGGATAAATAGATCAGATGTGTTTGTATGTTTCTGTTCATGATTTTGGGAGAGGCCCAGACGTGTTTGGAAGTGGTCAAGGACTACAGGAGTCCAGGGGAAGGAACCTGGAAGCTCAATGCAAGCAAATTATGATGGCATACAGGATAAAAGGGCCAAGTGCTCTGAATCGTACATGCAGAGAATGGGCTACAGAGGTTCTGGAGAAGAAAGCAAGGAGACAATCAGGTAGGTTTCTCCCATTAAGCTGACTTGAAGGCAGCTTGAAAGAACTAGTAAGAAAGGAACATGAGGAGGCAGGAACAGGAGGAATCCAGGGAGGAAGAGCCTTAGGATGGGAGGGATCTGTCTGCTGGATTTACAGGGGAGTCAGGCACGTGAGTCTTGAGAAGACCAGGACACCCGGTCCCATTGCTGGAGTCCTAGAACACCCGCCTCAGGAACATAGTATTTATTCCAAAGGCTACTGAATATCATCAGAGATTTCTGGGGAGGAAAATAACCAGAGGGGAGCTGGGGACTTGCAGAATACACAGCACCAAAGTAAAATCAGAAGCCATCAAAGCAAGGCAAGTCCCTCTGAGTTTAAGGGCTTGTCAGTAAAAATAAATATGTACATTTTTCAGGGCCAGACACAG
The DNA here is from genome assembly GCA_004023965.1 of Spilogale gracilis. Classification (NCBI taxonomy): domain Eukaryota; kingdom Metazoa; phylum Chordata; class Mammalia; order Carnivora; family Mephitidae; genus Spilogale; species Spilogale gracilis. The sequence goes on along the minus strand of PITA01004126.1, from coordinate 51,931 downwards.
TCATTGATAACAAACATCGCAATCATGGCTGCCATCCATTGAGCTCGGGGCTCAGCGAGATGGAGACTATTTTAAATAGTCCTTTCTACTGTCTTATGGAGCACATATTTTTATTTCCATCTCACAGATGAAACTATAAATCATGAGAGATGGAGCCCAAACTCACATACCTGTACGGTAATGTTCTGAATCTAAATCATGTTCCTAACCATAATTGAGCCCAAAATTCTGCTGAAAAACTATTAGGGGAAAATATCACTTTAACAAAAGTAAAGACCATAAACTCTGAATTAGATTTTTTTTTTTAAAGATTTTATCCATTTAGTTGACAGAGAGAGAGATCACAAGTAGGCAGAGAGGCAGGCAGAGGGAAGGGGGTGGGTAGCATACTCCCCGCTGAGCAGAGAGCCGGATGTGGGCCTCAATCCCAGGACCCTGAGATCATGACCTGAGCCGAAAGCAGAGGCTTTAACCCACTGAGCCACCCAGGCACCCTGAATTAGATTTTTTTTAACGGTGCTAGAAATAGTTTTAAAATAGTCCCGAAAGCAGTCCTCATTACTGAATGCTGCTAAGAGCGGCTCAGGAAAGCAAATGACAACCAAACCATGCCTCACATGAGCAAGATAAAGTAAACAAGCAAATAAGTAGTATTTGAGAGACCAGATGGACTTCTGAGCCAAGAAAAGGTTTACCGAAATGCAAGCTTGTTTTCTACATAGCCATGACTATTCAGCTGTGGCTCCCCTCTCCTAGGAGAGAGAGAACCTTCTCCAGGCCTGCACACAGCAGCCCTGCAGGCAATTGTCTGAAGTGAATAAAAGAAGAAACACGTAAGGGAATAGTGATCCTTCTAAAAGCTTCTGGAAGAAAAAGGCAGAAAAGAATCCTTGTAAAGTCTTGAACTCAGAATAAGCATTTATAAAATGCTCGTTGGTTTGATTTAAATGAGAATCGGTCACGGAAGGTAGCAGAGGAATACAAGAGCCTCTGATCTTGGGGAGTCCCACCCCATCTCACCCTCCAGATGCCCTCACACAGACCTCTTGGGCCCTTGGATTTGAAGCAGACTATATTTCCTAAGTACAGATACCCTCACTCACAGGACTGGACAACACAACCAAAACTGTTTATACTGCTGACTGCGTCCTTAGAAACAGTTCACGTGAAAGCTGTTTTATCCAAAAGGCACTGTCTTGTTGCAGAGCCTATGAATTCTTCAAGAACCGACCACGTGTGAAAAAATGTGCTGGTTTTACTTATCAAAGGAAAGGAATGTTGAATGTTCTATTATTCCACATTGTGTCAGTTTCGCTTACTATTAAGTTTATTTTTTACTAGTAAGTTTAATGGCTTTATGTTGTTCAATTTATAGATCTATTGCTAGATGGAAAAAGAGAGAAAACAAGACATAATACCAGTTAATAAACATAAATTTTGTGATCTCCGATGTCATAATTCAGGCAAATGTCATGTACTAGATTGAACGAGAGGAAAATACACTTTCACGAGGACAGATCTGGGGTGCCCACACTTACCAACTGGTCAGGCTTCAGGCTCTGACCCTGGGACAGTCTGAAAAGCGTCTGCTCCCTGCGTGACGCAATGTGAAGGCCACAAGATCACTGTGACGTTGTCTTCACAAATGGTGACAGTGAACTCAGTCCAGAATCTATGTGTGTAAGATATAGGAGAGATGGAGGTAAAGATAGAATTTGGGGCGCCTGGGTGACTCAGAGGGTTAAGTCTCTGTTTTTGGCTCAGATCATGATCTCAGGGTCCTGGGATCGAGGCCCATATCGGGCTCTCTGCTCAGCAGGGAGCCTGCTTCCCCCCTCTCTCTGCCTGCCTCTCTGCCAATTTTGATCTCTCTGTCAAATAAATAAATAAGATACTTTTTAAAAAAAAAAGATAGAATTTAAACAGCACCCTGAAGAAATAGACAAAGCTGAAGTGGAAGTGTTCTAAAACACTGGGGAATGGATTCCTTAAAAAGCCAATGTCCTGGGGCACCTGGGAGGCTCAATCGCTTAAGTGCCTGCCTTTGGCTCAGGTCATGATCTCAGGTTCCTGGGATCCAGCCCCGCATCGGGCTCCCTGCTCAGCGGTGAGTCGGCTCCTCCCTCTGCCTGCCTCTCCCCCTGCTTGTGCTCCATCGCCCTATCTCAAATAAATAAATAAAATCTTAAAAAAGAAAAAGTCAATGTCATGAGGGGGGAGAACTTCTATTTGGAGAGAAAAAGAGAGGCATACCACATGCCACTCTAGCTTTACTGAGAGTGGTTCAAAAAAGTCAGTTACAGAAGACATTTGAAAATGGGTTGAATATTAAATGAATTTAGAGAATTTTATTTAATTTTCATAAGTGTGATAAAAAGGATTATGATTTAGGTAGGAAATTTCTGCTGAGGTATTGAGGGGTGACATGTTAGGATAACTGGCAACTTACTTTCAAATTTTTCAGCCAGAAAAAGGGAAAATAGATAGCTATCATATGTCTGTATGTATACATATATTTATTATATATAATATATATATTTGTGTGTACAGATAGAGGACAAATATTGTAAAATATAAACAACTGTGAAATCCAGGTCCAGAGCATTAGGGTATAAATTCAGCTATTAAATCAGCATTTGTGTGTATCAGTTTTTCATAACAGAAAACTGGAAGAAACTTCCCCTGCATATGTGAAACCTACCCCCCAAAAAATACTTACAAAAATGTTATTCCTTTGAAATCTGTAGGTCTGACCATTACCTCAAAAGAATCTCAATGTAAGCACAGTGATTTCTAACATAACTCAGATGTGTTGTCAATGCTGAAACATTAGAAAAAGCAGTCGTAAAAAATATTTTTAACTGTTTACTGCAAAAAAAAATTTTAAAGGATATTTAATGTGGGAGGTGGGTATAGGTTCATGTGTTTTATAAAATGTGAGATTCAACTTATAAAAGTGCCTATGCTTTATTATTTTAAAGAATTTTTTTTATCTGTTAGAGACAGAGGGAGAGAGAACACACAAGTTGGGGGAGCAGTAGAGGGAGAGGGAGAAGCAGTCTCCCCACTGAGCAGGGAGCCCAACGGGGGCTCGATCCCAGGACCCTGGGATCATGACCTGAGCTGAAGGCAGACACTTTACCGACTGAGCCAGCCAGCCATCCCCCAAAAGGGCCCATGAGTTTATTAAAATGAATCTGGCTGAAACTGGACTTGAAAGTACCCCTCCTCATCCAGCCTCCCTGACCATGAATGTCTCGGTCGTATACTTTCTACCCTCCAGATTTCCAGGGCATTATGAAAGTGTCTACTAGCATTTGTGTGTGGAAGACTGTGGGGCATTCTTCAGAAGCAGATCTCACCTAAGCCACGTAACACCTCCATGAATTAAGTATTGATGATATGCCCATTGTACAGAGAAGCAAAACTGAGGGCCCAGGTTAAGTTGCTAAGACCACATTGGGAGTCCAGACAAAGCTGGGACAGAAGTCTGCATGTATTCCCCCCTTTAGTAACTCTGCGTGGAGGCCGGTGGGCAGGCAGAACCAGAGTCAGCCTCTGGAGACTTCTGGTTGGGATTTTATGGTAGGGAGGAGAAGGTTCTGTGGTCAACCGGTGAGAAGGATGGACATTTCTGGGCTGGGATCATTTCATCGTGTCACCTGACTGACACCTTGGAATGTACCTACACTTCACAGCAGAGAGCTGGCCCAGATCTAAAATAGCACGGAGGAGAAGGCCACGCACATGTCAACTAGTCCAAAGCATCCCATTATGTGTGTTGGGGGAGAGGCTGCTCCCATAAGAAGTGACCAACATTCTTTGATCACACAAACACATGTGCACAGCACTGATCTTGTTATTTTCCTGTTTACATTCCTAAGTGAGTTCTCAAAGCCTGCTGGCAAGCAAAACCCCGTTATAGCCCATTTACGCTGAACTGCCTGAGAGGTTGGGATAGAGGGGGACAAGCTGTGGCCAAGATTCTTCTGGAGTTGATGTTTCTGATGCCACCCAGGCCTGCAATGTGACCCCTAGATGCTGGAAACGTGGCTATGGATTACACCACCTCTGCTCACTCAGCCACAGGCCACAGGACATTTGCTTCTGCATTCTGGGCACTCATTGCAAAATCGTCACCAAGTGACTCTTTGGGGTTTGCCTCAACCGCTCAACAATCCCATTGGGTTCCAGTGAGAACATCTGATTAACTGAACTCCTGGTTTCTATCTGCCAGGGAGCAGGGACACGAATCACCTGTTCCCCTCAGCTAAAGTATTGTGTCTATATATAAGTATACTTAGGTGAGCGTATGTATATGTGCGTACATTGTGTGTACATATATACGTATATAATGTGTGCATGTGTGTATATATAGTCTTTATGTTTATATGCACGTGGCTATGTATTTGGAGTCAAGCCAGTGAAGTCTCTTTTGCTCAGTCTTTTTGTTCTATCCATGTTTTCAAAACAGAAGGTGAGAACACGCCCCCCCCAAACATTAGGAAGGACAATCTGCTTTCCGCAGTCTGCTATTTCAAATGTGAATTTCATTCTCAAATACTCTCACCTGGAGTACTGTTTGACCAATGTCTCGGCATCCCAGGACGCGTCACACTAAGCCATAGAACTAGCCATCACGGGGGCCTTGAGGTTTTACTGAGCTTTACTCATTTGTCAAAATGTTCTTTTCTTGCAAAGACTTCATACATCCCAGCTCTTTCCACCAGAGGCGTTCTCGGAAACCTGTGTGTGTGTGTGTGTGTGTGTGTGTGTGTGTGTGTGTGTGTGTCTGCGTGTGTGTGTGTACACACACGGTTTTCTGTTATGAGATGCTGGGGAGGGGTGTCTGAATTTCTTGCCAGAAATCTCAACTTTATATTTTAAAAACAGTCCTTTATGTTTAAGGCAAATTATAGTGATTTTCCATTCTTTGTAATAATACAAATGTTTCTATAAGATGGTCTGATTTAGAGAAACAGCAAAACACTATCCGAACAGGTGTTACTCAGCTATGAGGCTATGAGGAGAGGGACAGGCGAGTGGGAAAAATGATCCTAGCACACTGCCTGACATACAGCGAGCCCACGATAAGTATCTGACAAGTAAATAAGTGAATAGGAAAAATGCTATCCTCCTCACAAGTTTTCCATCTTCAGCGACTATATGTGCCTCAAGAGCAATGCTGTCCACACTATGAAATTCTTAGAAAGTTTTCCTCATCAACATTAGACATTTAAATCAGCTACATTTACCAAAACTCTACAATGCAGTGCCTTTTACAAGCATGACTATTTGTTTACTGTTCAATCAAAAGAAGTAATTTATATGAAATTAAAGACAAGCAAATGTGTCTAGGGTAAAAATCAGAACAGTGGCTGACCATGGGTCACCGTGGACTGGAGGGGGCGTGATGGGAACTTTTGGGCATGACAAAAATGTTCCTATCTTCACTGAGGTGTTGGATAAATGGGTACATACATTTGTCCAAATGCATCTGATCATTCAATTAAGACCAGGTATTTCACTATGTGAATTTAACTTCACTTATTAAAAAAAAAACTAATAGAGTTAACTAAATTACAAGAATAAAAAAGCAGGGGGCCCAACAGAATCCTCTGTGGTGACAGAAAAATCTTGTGCTGTTCAATATGGTAGCTAGCCATTCGACAACTGAGCATACGATATGTGCCCAAAGGAACGTGCTTTATCATACCACTTAATTTTAATTAGTTTAAATTTCAGTTGATCTGCAAACAGCAGGTTGGTGACTATCATACTAACAACGCACTTCTGGTCTCATTCCCAGCTGCACAATGAACTCGCCTGAGCCCTGCCTCTACCCTCACCAGTTAAGCCGGGACCTGATGCTCCTGTGATACAAGCACTGATGTGTTTTAATAACAGGATGCTTACTCCTTTCCTTAATGTCATCCTTTCAATAAGAAATAAAGAAGAAAGACATCGTGTACTAGGTATAGAACTCAGCATTGTCTCGCTGGCAGAGGCATAAGTGATATGGTTACTTATTCAAGACCAATCTCCCAGGGGTCAGTTTCCTGGATAAATTCACTTATGATTTTTATGACTTCATTTGTTTCCTTTTTTAAATTTTTTAAATTTTTTTTATTTTTATGATTTTATTTGTTTCAATAGCAGTGTAGGACCCCACTCCTAGTCACTGAGCCCTCACACATGGTCCGGGATGGGCAGAACGGAACTCAGCATCACTATTCTGCACATGAAGATTCAGAGAGGTTACATGATCTGCTGGTGGTCGCATGGTTGATGAGGGAAAAATTAAAAGTCAGCCCTTCTAATGACTGGTACCATGGTATTTTTATGCTATAGTGAGACAAACAACTATTAAAGTGAGCTGAATTAATGCAGTGTTAAGGCTGGAAATTCTTTCCCCTACTTGTGTTTACATTTGCAGTTCTAAATATGGAGAATGGAAAACACATTTCCAAATCTATTTAAGAGCAAAGTTTCATAAACAAAACGCCACTGTTTAATGTTATATGTTCAGTTAAACTTGATTTTGCCCAGGCAAAATCAGGAAACTCTGGATTCATCTAAAAGTAAATAGGTATACATTTTTTGGATGGATACATATTAGAAGTCATAAATGTGATCCCGTCCTTTGACTTCATAATCCTCAGAGTTAGCATCTGTTCTAAGATGCAAGGGGAGACTGAGGATTCAAAGAGTTTAGTGATTGCATTAGAATTATCCAAAGTCTTGGAAGCATAGTTATGTCAACAACCCAGGGAGAGTCAGATATATGATAATATATTCTTAAAATGAAATATTGTGCTCTAGGGTGCCTGGGTGGCTCAGTGGGTTAAAGCCTCTGCCTTCAGCTCAGGTCATGATCTCAGGGTCCTGGGATCTGCTCAGCAGGGAGCCTGCTTCCTCCTCTCTCTCTGCCTACTTGTGATCTCTGTGTCAAATAAATCAATAAAATCTTTTAAAAAAAGGAAATATGCTCTAATTCAAAATATCACATTTTAAGACCAACTAATGACACTGAAAACTGTTCATACTAATCTTAAGTTTTAGAAAGGTACGAAATTGCATAGAATATGGTATACATATGCCAAAGGGGGTAGAAAAGACTAAAAGCAAGTTGGTATGTGGTAGAGCCACAGAATCTCTTCTCCATTCTCTGCAGGTGTAAATCGCCATGACAACTTTGAAGACAGCTTAGCACATCCCAGAAACGTTAAACATGAGCCAGTATTTCCACTACTAGGCAGGCCCTTAATACTTTGTTTCTTTACCCTAGCTTTTACCTATGAATAGCTTTTGAAAATTAATTTAATGGGCTGCGAGCAGCATTGTTTTTTAATAAAATAGGTCATAGTACCTAACACCTAATAAAGGACAGTATTGCCTTGCAAATTTTTGTTTCAGTTACACACACACACGTTTCAGGATTGTGACATAAAACATATTAATTACTCTTAGCTATGATTAAAAGAGTTTGAAATCCATTGTTTGTCCTAGAGAGACTCCTGTACATATATCCCAAAAAAGGACTCTTATCAGAAGACAGGCAGGAAATGTTCATAATGACTGAATGTAAACCTCGATGCCCACAAATAGAAGAACAGATTACTAGACCTCCTGCATGCCTCGGCTTTCACCCACTAAATGCCAGTAGAGGCCATCACTGTATCAACAGCAAACACTCTTCAAATGTCCCCGTGGAGGGAGCTAACAACCCCCCACCCCATAACACTTTGTTAGCACTCAGCAATCACTTGTTGAATAAATTAACACAAAACTATATAAAATAGCCAGAAGAACTAATGGTTGACAAGATTAAATCAGGCAAAAGGGTGATAAGAATTAGAGTTTTAGGGCGCCTGGGTGGCTCAGTGGGTTAAAGCTTCTGCCTTCTGCTCAGGTCATGATCTCAAAGTCCTTCCTCCTCTCTCTCTGCCTGCCTCTCTGCCTGCTTGTGATCTCTCTCTCTGTCAAATAAATAAAATCTTTAAAAAAAAAAAAGAATTGGAGTTTATAATGTAATTTACCATAGCCTTATCTGGTTAATTTCTGTAGAATTCTGTATTCACTCATGCTTCCTGTCATCTTTCAGAAAATATTTGGGCGTTTACTAGGGCTCAGGCTCTTCCTAACTAGCAGATGAACTGGACAGACAAGGTTCCTGGCCCCAGAGAGCTTATATTAACCAAGGAGCAAGTGGATGGGAGGATTTCCTACTTCTGTATATCATTACATAGTATTCTCTGCCTGCTATTCCAGCGTGGTATTCACGTTAAACTTCCCACTTGCTCATGTGGAGGCAGAAACCAAAAGACCTATATTTTCCAGGGTCTCCAGGTAGAAAACCTAAGCAGGCTAAGCCTTTAAAACACCTAATATTTCTGGAATGTACATAAACTTCTATTTCTCAAAATCCCTTAATACTTATCAACACTCATATAGCACAGATACAGAAACAGCACAACTAATTTTGCTGGCTAAATTGCTATGTAAGTACTAAAGAAATGAAGTTAACTCAACGAAGATAACTCACAGACTGTAACCATGACCTGCTAATTACCTTAAAGTGCCTGACTCTAGGTTATAATGAAGGAGAAACATGAACAAGGCAAAGACAACACATGAGCTACATTTTAAATTCCACCCTCCGAAGAAATCTCTTTAACAGCACCCCCCAAACACACACCCAAATTAAAATTCAGATGTTATTCTCTGTAAAGAGTATTGATTCAACTGATTACAAAGCAACAGAGAAAAGATCGTTTCTCTTATTGAATACGGAGACACAGGCTGCTGTAGAAGTATGCATGATTCGTTTCAGGAATAAGGTAAGAACACGTACATGGAGCTTTTCAGAGGTGCACACTACCCCCCTCCCAGCCCAGCATCTGAGCTCTGAAGGTGTTTTTCTTACACACCACGTGGTTAACAACAGGGTCACCCTGACCACAGTTCCTTATACTCCTCTCTACACAGCAAAACTTTCGGACTTCTCATTGGCCCACATTGCGTTGCACGTCAGAAGAATGACATTCTTTTGGAAAGATTTTATTTATTTATTTGACACAAAGTGATAGTGAGAAAGAGAGCACGAGTGGGGAGGAAAGGCAGAAGCAGAGCCCGATATAGGGCTTGATCCCAGGACCCTGGGATCATGACCCGAGCCAAGAGCAGACGCTTAACCCACTGAGCCACCCAAATGCTCAGAATGACTTTTTTTTTTAAGATTTTATTTGTTTATGAGAAAGAGAGAGCACACACAGAGGGAGGAGCAGAGAGAGAGGCAGACTCCACGCTGAGCATGGAGCCCGAGGGGGGGGCTCAATCTCAGGACCCTGAGAGAACAACTTGGGCTGAAGCTAAGAGTCAGATGCTTAACTGACTGAGCCACCCAGGCACCCCAAGAATGACATCTTTGACTGGCCAGTCTGACCCCATATCCCTCCCCATAATCAGGAAAAGCATCAACTCTAGTTGAAACACTTAGGCTGCAGGGCCTGGGTGGCTTAGTGGGTTAAGCCTCTGCCTCCAGCTCAGGTCATGATCTCAGGGTCTTGGGATCAAACCCCGCATTGGGCTCTCTGCTCAGCAAGGAGCCTGCTTCCCCTTCTCGCTCTGTCTGCCTCTCTGCCTACCTGTGATCTCTCGATCTCTCTCTCTCTCTCTCTATCAAATAAATAAATAAAGGCTTTAAAAAAAAAGAAACAAACAAACAAACAAATGAACACTTAGGCTGAGAATGACAGAAGGCCAGGTCCCATCAGATTAGCATTAGCTATTTAGCATTAACTACAAGAAAGGAAAATATACACTGCGTAGCCAAAAAAGAGCACATGTTTACCACCAATGATACATTTGTGTCTCCAAGAAGGAGAGAGTAAATGGGGTGTTCCTGCAAGTAGAAAAGCAGACCTGGATTAGAGGTCAATTTTCTAATTTATAATGTTAGCTCATCTGATTTTAGCTCTATGACAGTGTTCTTGTAAGAAGCAAATCAGAATGTAGCAAGGTGTTTCATTAACATCAGGGTAACTAACTAAATTTGTCCTTGAATACTATTATTTTTTTTAAAGATTTTATTTATTTATTTATTTGACAGAGAGAAATACAGCCAGAGAGGGAACATTAGCAGAGGGACTGAGAGAGGGAGAAGCAGGCTTCCCGCCGAGCAGGGAGCCCGATGTGGGACTTGATCCCGGGTCTCCAGGATCATGACCTGAGCCGAAGGCAGTCGCCCAACCAACTGAGCCACCCAGGCGCCCCTGAATACTATCATTATTATCCAAGAGGCTGAGAATATATCCTCTGAAAAGGTTTTTTTTTTAAATATCTAAATCCCATCAAAGGGATTAACAAAATATCTGAACACAACAAGGAGTTGGGGTCAATACTGTGTGATTCCTACTTCCCTCTCTTCTGATCAAAAGAACCCCACTTTTATTTAAGGAATCCACTCTTCTCCATAGTACCATGTGCTTCACTAAGCTATAATGGTAATGCCATCTTTGGCTCTACCATCCACAAGGACCTTGGAGTCCTGTGATCCAGCCAATGAAGTAGAATCAACAGAGTAGGAAGAGAGCACTCTTTTTAACTACCCTACATCAGATGTAATGATCATACCTTCTGCTCACATTTCATCAGTCAGAACTAGATACACATTTGACCATGATGCAAGAAGGACCAGGAAATAGAGTCACTAGCTGGGAAACCTTTCTAAGAGCCAACTCCATTCTGTGGAAGGTGGTTAGCCATGTCCACCATGTTCACTGAGACGGTAGTCAACCCTGAGACCAATTCTTGTCAAGGGAAGGGAAAGAAGGTGGAAATGCTTTAAGTCAAAACACTTCCATATTGGTTTTCTGTGGCTGCTATAACTAATTATTATGAATTAAGTGCTCCAAAACAAGAGAAATTTATTCTCTCTCAGTTTGGGAGTCCAGAAGTCTGAAATCAATGTGTCAGCACGATTGTATTTTCTCTGAATCCTCTATGGAGAATTTTTCCTTTCCTCTTCCAGCTTTTGGTGGCTCTAAGTATTTCTTGGCTTGGAGATGCACAACTTCAACCCCTGCCTTCAACCCGTATGACTGTGGTTTGTTCCCTTCTTGTCTGTGAAGGTGTCTTCTCTTCTAAAGTCATCTATCTTTGGTTTCCAGCCTACCCTAATCTAAGACAATCTTATCTCAAGGTCTTTACCCTGATTCCATCTTCAAAGTCACATTTACAGATTACGGGTGGACATATCATTGTGATTGAGTGGCATCAAGGAGACCACTATTCAAGCCACTGCTTATCTTTGTGGTCCCTAGACTGGGTTAGGTTTAGTTGTATATCTTCCATTCCACGTAAATAGGATGAATTCATAGTTTCATGTAGCAAAGATGCTACAAAACTAGATCTTCACTTAGAAAAGAGAATTATTTTGCATAAGAGCAATAGGCATTGTTAGAGGACAGCCTGCATGTAGGGATTAATGACAGTTATCCATGTTATTTTTTCTTTTATTTTTTTTTAATTTATCTGTTTGTGTATGAGGGGAAGTGGTGAGCAATGCAAAGGAATGGGATAGACCAGGATTCAGATGCAAGCTCAGACACTTCATTGGATATATAATCATGGGAAAGTTATTTTACCTCCTTAAGCTCCATATTTCTCCACATAATATGGAGACAACTGTATTCCACAACATGTTCTTGATTTCAAAAAATAGAAAAAAATCCTAATAAGAAATACTATTACCTCATGTAATCTAATGTTCAAAGGTGAGGCAAACTGAAGATATGGCTGGCATAACGGTTCACTATTTATCTTAAGTCTTCATATTCTTACCTTCATTTCACTCACATCATCTTCAACCTAACACTGGTTCTAATGACCAAAAGAAGAATGCAGCTATTTTGCAGTCCATACCCAAATAAAACAACATCCTTTGGAAGAAGAAAGACTATCTCTTCCAATACAATTGTTTCATGAGGAAGGGGACCTTTCTAGTAACTGACTGAGCAGTGCCCCCTCATGTCCCACTGGCTGAATTGAGTCACATGCCCACCACCTCATCTTAGCAAGGTGGATGGACTAAACAAGAATGGCTTAGAATCACCTAGTGTCAAAGAGATGTTGAGAATTCAACCATAAATGTCTAATACAATTACCTACTCCCACTTTCTGAATTAAATAGTAAAGGAATAAGTATGTATTGACCTAGTTTATCTCCTGGCACTTAGAAGGCATTAAAATCACAGTGGCCCAAACCAAAGAAATTTAGTCAATAATTAATATTCATTCAAAACAGAAAACAGCCAGCCCAGAAGGGTTTACTGGAGAATTCTATGAAGCATTTAAGGAAGACATTATATCAATTCTTACCATTCTCTTCCAGAAGATAGCAGAGGGAATATTTCCTAACTCATGTCAGCATCCCCCAACACTAAAACCAGACAAAGACATTACAGGAAATGAAAACTACAGGCCAATATTTCTCATGAACATAGATGCAAGAATCCTCAACAAAATATCAGTGCACTGAATCTGACAATGTGTAAAAAGAATTATACACTGTGACCAAATGTGTTTTCTCACAGGTATGCAAGGCTGGTTCAACATTCAAAAACCAATTAATATCTATCACATCAACAGGCTAATGAGAAATTTACATGATCATATCAATAGATATGGAAAAGAGAGATTAACAAAATCCAACACTCATTCATGATTTTAAAAAACAACAACAACAACAACAACAACAACAAAACTCAGCAAACTGGGAATGGAAAGGAACTCCTGCAACCTGATAAACCTTCAGAAACCTAAAGTTACCAACATTTATATGAAATACAACTTTCCCACTAAGATTAGGAACAAGGCAAGGTTGGCTCCTCTCACCTCTGCTTTTCAACATCAGACCAGAAGTCCTAGCTGATGCAGTAAGATAAGACAAGGAAATTAAAGATACACAGGTTGAGAAGAAAGAAACAAAGCTGTCTTTGTAGATGGCATGATCATCTACGCAGAAAATCCAAAGAATCCACACAAAAACTCTTGGAACTAAGAAGTGATTATGACAAGTTTTCAGGATATATGGTTAATATAAAAAGTTCACCGCCTTCCTTATACCAACAACAAGCAAGTAAAATTTGAAATAAAAAACATGTTACCATCTGCATTAATCATCCTCCCAAAATAAAATATTTGGTATAAATTTTTGATATAAATATAACAAAATATGTACCAGATCTCACATGGAAAACTATAAAATTCTAATGAAAGAAATCAAAAAAGTCCAAAAAATGGAGAAATATGCCATGTTCATGAATTTAAAGATAATACAGTACTATGTCATTTCTTCCCAATTTGATCTATAGATTCAACAAAATTCTAATCAAAATTCCAGCGAGTTATTATGTGGGTTTAAACAAACTGGATCTAAAGTTTCAATGGAAAGACAAAAGACCCAGAATAGCCAACTCAGTATTGAAGGGGAAGAACCAAATTGGGGGACTGATACTATCCAACTTTAAGACTTACTGTAAAGTGAAGAAAAAAAGAGATTTACTGTAAAGTGACACTAATCAAGACAGCTTTGGATTGATAAAAGAATAGACAATATATCAGTGGAAGAGAATAGAGAGTCCAGAAATAGACCCAAAAAAGTATAGTCAATTGATCTTTGGCAAAACAAAACAAAACAAAATAAATGAATATAAACACAAAGACAATACAATAAAAATACACTCCTTTTCAACAAATGTTGCTGGAGTAAATGGGTCTCCACACACCAAAAAATGAGTCTAGATACAGAGCCAACACCCCTCACAAGAATTAACTCAAAATGGATCATAGATCTAAGTATAAAATGAGAAACTATACAACTTCTAGAAGAGATAACACAGGGGAAAATCTAGATGACCTTGGGTATGGCAATGGCTTTTAGATCCAATACCAAAGGCATGACCCACGAAAGAAGTAGTTGAGATGGACTTGATTATAATTAAGACTTCCATTCTGAAAAAGAATGTCAAGAGAATGAGAAGACAAGGCACAGACTAAAAGAAAATATTTGCATATGACAGGTCTGATTAAAAATTTTTTTAATATTAAATAAAAAATATTTTTTAAAAATATTAAATAAAAAAATTTTATTTAAAATATATGAATAATTCTTAAAACTCATCAGTCAAAAAGTGACCATCCTGAGAAAATGGCAAAAGACTTGAAAAGATGCCTTACCAAAGAATACATACAGATGCCCAGTAAGGATATAAAAAGGTGTTCAATAGAATATGTCATCAGGGAAGTGCAATTAAACAATGAAATACAACTATACACCTACTAGGATGGCCAAAATGCAAAATATTAACAAAACTAAATGTAGTCAAGAATGTAAAGCAACAGAAACCTTCTTCATTCATTGCTGGGAGAACGCTCATGACATAGCCACTTCCCAAGACCTTTTGGAGGTTCCTTACAAAACTAACCATCTTCTTACAATACGACCCAGCAATCATTCTCTCCAGTATTTATCAAAATTAACTGAAGACTTAGTTGACACAAAACCCAAACATGGATGTTGATAGCAGCTTTTTTCATAATTGCCAAAACTTGGAAGCAGCCAAGATCTCCTTCAGCAAGTGATGGATAAACCTCTATAGCCAGACAACAGAATATTACTCATTGCTAGAAAGAAATGAGCTATCAAACCATGACAAGACATGGAGGAGACCTAAATGCACACTACTAAGTGAAAGAAGCCAATCCCAAAAGCCTACTATGATTCCAATTGTAGGACTTGCTGGAAAAGGCAAAGCCATGAAGACAGTTAAAGGATCATTGGTTTCCCGAAATGAGGGGGGTAGAGGATGAAGAGTCAGAGAACAGGGGATTTTTAGGGCACTGAAACTATTCTGTATAGTATAGTGATGGATATGTGTCATAAGTTTGCAACACCAAGAGTGAATTCTAATGTCAACTATGGGCTTTGGGTAATAATGATGCCAATACAGGTTCATCAATTACAGCAAGTTCGCCACTATGGTAGAGCTCATCCTTGTTGGGGGAGCTTGTGCGTTGGGGTGGACAGGGAGTGTGTGGGAACTCTCTGTACCTTGCATTCAATTTTTCTGTGAGCCTAAAACTGCCCTAAAAATTAAATTTTATTATTTTTCTGAAAATCACAGTGAATTGCATTATATGACATAAAGTCTAGATACATATACAAAAAATATGCAATATTTAATCATCCCCTGCTCACTGCCTGTATACTTCCTTATAAATTCCATCTCAACACTCACCTGTCTTTGCAAAACCCTTGTTTATTTTCCCTTTCTATGTACATCTTCTTCTGCTTCTAAAATCCTACATCTATAACCCACAGAAATGAAGCATGTCCTCAAAAGATTTGCTATTAAAGTAAAAAAAAAAAAGATTTGCTATTATTTCAGGTTTTCAAGTGTGAATGCCTTAACTCACACTTAAAACTGTAAGCTATTCCTTACAAAATGAGACCATATTTTTCCATTGTTCTTTCTCTCCTTTAGCACCTTGAGGTTTCTTCAATACATCAATAAAAATTAACCATTAATGTCACTGTAAAAGTTATTTAAAAGACGAGGCATCTAAACCATTCAAACACATGTGAGAAGAATCATCCCTTTGGAAATAGTGATATAGGATCGAAAGTAAATCTTTCAATCTCTCACCATGAGAAGTCTAAATAATATGACATCAGTGTATTTCCTGGTAATGTTTTATACTTACATAAATATTCACATACACAATTTAAACCTAAGGTTTTTACCCCCATAACTTATTTTCTGTGCCACATAATCAGTGTGATAATTAAAGTTTCTAGGAGTATCACACAGCAGTTAGGTGCCACAAATATATTAAGCCACAAAAGTCTATTTGAAGGTGACATTTCTGAAAAAGGCTCACCACCTCATCTGTGGTAAGTCTTAGAGCCTTTCACTCATTATAATTAAGTTCAACAGCCAAATAAAACTACTGCTTTTAAGCCTGACAATGGAAGGTCACATTCAAAGCTACACGGAGGACACAATAGAACATATGAGACGGAGTTTCTATTAAAAAAACTTTCCCTCACCCTTTAGGATCTAAACACATATCATCCACAGTTTGGGACTGATTATTTGTCTCACTTCTGCAGATGCTGAAAGAAAATCAGCTCCAGGCCAGGAAAGTCTCATATTAGTGAAAAAGAAAAATCAGCATTTAACAAATATTAAAATTTTAAGTGTCCAAACTACCCAAAGGAGTTCACATATTCAGTGTGATACTTATCAAAATTTTCAAGAGCATTTTTCACAGAAATAGGACAAATGATCCTCAAATTTGTGTGGGATGACAAAGGACGCAGAATCAGGCAAAATAATCTTCAGAAAGAACAAAACTGCATTATGTTCCCTGATTTCAAAGTAAGTTACAAAACCATAATAATCAAAACAGTATCTATTGGCATAAAAACAGACCCATAGATCAATGGAACAGAATAAAGAGACCAGAAATATCCCTGGTATAAAATAACCCTGTAGGCATACAGGGTTAATTTATGACAAAGGAGCCAAGACTATACAATGGGGAAAAGATAGTCCCTTCAATAAATTGTGCTCAGAAAAGTGAGGATCATGTGTAAAAGAATGAAACTGTATCTCTATCTTACACCATACACAGAAACTAACTCAAAATGGAGTAAAGACCTGAATAGAAGACCCGAAACAATTAGAGTCTTATTGGAAACATAGGCAGAAAACTCCTTGACTTGCTCTTGGTATTGATTTTTGGGGATTTGACTCTAAAAGCACAGGCAACAAAAAAACAAAAAGAAACACAGAGGACTACATCAAACTAAAAAGCTTATGCACAACAAAGGAAATGATTAACAAAATGAAAAGTCAGCCTTCTGAACAGGAGAAAATATTTGTAAATGTTATATCTGATAATGTAGTTAATATCCAAAATACATAAAGAACCCCTACAACTCAATAGTAAAAAAATGAACAATTTAATTTAAAAGTAGGCAGAAGATCTGAATGGACATTCTTCCAAAGACATATCAACAGGTACATCAAAAAAATGCTCAGCATCACTAATTGTCAGGGGAAAGCAAATCAAAACCACGGGAGGTAACACCTCACAGCTATCAGAATGGCTAAAGTTAAAATAACAAGAAATAACAAGTGTTGGTGAGGATGTGGGGGAAAGGGAACCCTCGTGCACCATTGGTGAGAATGTAAATTGGTGCAGCCACTCGGGAAAACAGCATGGAGATTTCTCAAAAACTTCGAAATAGATCTGCCATATGACCTAACAATTCCACTTCTGGGTATTTATCTGGAGAAAACAAAAACAGTATGGAGGTTCCTCAAAAAGTTGAAAATAGAGCTACCCTATGGCCCAGCAATCGCACTACTGGGTATTTACCCTAAGGATACAAATGTAGTGATCCAAAGGGGCACGTGCACCTGGATGTTTATAGCAGCAATGTCCACAAGAGCCAAACTATGGAAAGAGCCTAGATGTCCATCAACAGATGAATGGATAAAGAAGATGTGGTGTGTACACACACACACACACACACACACACACACACACACAGTGGAAGACTATGCAGCCATCCCCAAACCCCAAAACTTGCAATCTGCAATGACATGGATGGAACTGAAGGGTATTATGTTGAGAAAATAAGTCATCAGAGTGGGGCGCCTGGGTGGCTCAGTTGGTTGAGTGACTGCCTTCGGCTCAGGTCATGATCCCGGAGATCCGGGATCAAGTCCCACATCGGGCTCCCTGCTTGGCGGGAGGCCTGCTTCTCCCTCTCTCACTCCCCCTGCTTGTGTTCCCTCTCTGGCTGTGTTTCTCTCTAGCAAATAAATAAAATCTTAAAAAAAATAAAATAAGTCATCAGAGAAAGACAATTATCATATGATCTCGCTGATAAGAGGAATATGATAAACAAGACAGAAGATCACAGGGGGAGGGAGGGAAAAATGAAACAAGATGAAACCAGAGAGGGAGACAAAGCCTAAGAGACACTTAATCTCAGGATACAAATTGAGGGTTGCTGGAGGGGAGGGGATGTGAGGGGTGGGAGGGGTAAGGGGGGTGGGAGGGATGAGGTAGCTGTGTGATGGACACTGGGGGGGGGTATGTGCTATGGGGAGTGCTGTGAATTGTGTAAGACTGATGAATCACAGACCTGTACCCCTGAAACAAATAATACATTACATGTTAATAAAAAATATTAATTCAAAAAATATAAGCAACCTTATGTTCATTGCAGCATTATTTACACTAGCCAAGATTTGGCAACAATCTAAGTTTCCACTGACTGATGAACAGATGAAGAAGCCGTTACACACACACACACACACACACAAACACACACACACACACCACACACACACACACACAGGAGTATTATTCATCCATAAGTAAGAATGAAATCTTGTCATTTGCAAGAACATGAGGGACCTTGAGGGCATTAAGCTAAGTGAAATTAGTTTGACATAAATACTATAAGATCTTACTTATACATAGAATCTAGAAAAATCCTTTATGAAAACAAGCTCAGAGATACAGAGGTATCTGGCAGAGGTGGGGATTGAAGACAACATAAGTGAAGGGGGTCCAAAGGTACAAACTTGCGGTTACAAGTAAGTCATGGGGATACGACGCACGAGGTGGAGACTACAGTCAATAATACTAAATTGCATATTCGAAAGTTGCCAAGAGGAAATCTTACAAGGGAAAAAAATGTAACTATGTATGGGGACAAATGTTAACTGATTGGTGTTGTTTTTAAGCTTTTGTAGGCAAACTTTGTCCTGAAAGCTCCAACCTTCATTCTATCAAAGATATTAAGCCGTACAACTCTTAATGAAAGGAATTTTTGTATTTGGAAAGGGATTTAATCACTTTCATTAACTTTTTTTTCAGGTGAGTCCATGAAAAGCTTGTAAGCTATGAGCATGGGCCTCTAGCACTTCCTGAATAGATGCCCTATCAATGTCAGGGGATTCACCAGCGCTGATCCTTAAAGGGGAATTATTTTCTTCACTGAATAGATAAACTGAACTGGAAGAGCCTAAGAAATGTGCCAGGATTATCAGCCCAGTAAAGAGCAGAGTTAAGGTCCAACGTGGTCGGGCCTCAAAGTCCCTGACTTTTTTTCTCCATCTTCTGCCTTTCAAGAAAATTTGTGTCCTCATAAGCCTTCCTATATTGGAATCTAAACATCGAACTAAGACCTATTGCCTACAATTCAGTAGCAAATTCGTCATCTGCTTTGGAGTTCCCTACATGGATAGCTGACTTTGGACACGAGCATCTTATCTCTCCTAACTATACTATAGACAACCTTTGGAAACACCGAGTTAATTCAATCAACCCTCCCTTCCCCTCTCCAGCATCTGACCCGCATGCTTTGAAAAGGGAAGGCATAATAACACTGTTAAGGAACATACAACTTTTGCTAACAATAAATTCAAAGTTTCTATGGGAAAGTCAAGGGGAGCCCATTTTTTGTAAATACAATTCTATTGAGTTAAAAGTAAAATGATAAAAGACAAATTATTGTATAGATCATAAGTTAAGCTGTACAAATATAAACACAGCAATATAAAGGCTACAAAAACAGACTACCCTTCATCCCCTTGAGGTTTAGATGGAAGAACACGATCTCAGTAGCCTCTAAAAAGAGACTAGTTGAACAGAGGAGTGAGCTAAAGATGATCACTTCTCTGACCAAGAGAATCATTCTCAGGTAGGTGGGAAAATATTAAAGGGACTATGTCTCTAAAAGCCTCAAAGACCATAAAATAGGTAATGTCTATTTTTTCTTTAAAATGTTTATTTTGATATAGTTTCAGATTTAAAGTAAAAATATTACAAAACCAATACAAATTCCATATATCCTTTTATCCTTTATTCAGATTAGTCAAATATAAGCATTTTACCATATTTACTTTATTCTCTCTCCCCTCTCCCAACCCCATATGTACATAGGAACACACACACTCTTTTTACCCCTCTAAGTTTGAGATTATGTGTGGACAGAAGACTTCTTTGCCTTAAATATATTAGTGTGTATTTCCTAGAAGCAAGAGCATCTCTTAGATAAATACCATACAATGATCACAATTAATTTTTAAAGACTTTATTTTTACATAATCTCTACACACAACAAGGGGCTCGAACCTACAATCCCAAGATCACAAGCCACATGCTCTACTGACTGAGCCAGCCAGGTGTCCCACGAGAATTAAGTTTTTAAGAGAGTAGGTCCTTTATAGAAAAAAGAAGGTCCTAGATCATGAGTTGGCTTTAGTGACGTCTTCTTAACTGGGAATAATTTCTTAGTATTTCTGTTTTAGGATACTGATGTTTATTGAAGAGTGAACCCCGGATGAGTTAGCCTTTGTCCGATGTTTCATGATTTGATTCAAGTTTGCACTTTGGGCAGGAATTGGTGATGCTGTATTTGTTCCAATGCACTGTTATCAGGAGACATTTGTTGACAATGTGTACCATTAATAATGAATGGTGAACTGTGGTCATGGGTTAAGGTGACTATTGCTGGGTTTCTCTACTAAAAAGTTACTATTTTACCCTTTGTAAAATACACATTTTGTGGAGGAGGTATAAATATATTTTTAAATTTTTACTTTAAAGTCTAAGAAGGAAAGTAAATGGGAAGTAGGGTAATCCAGGGAGAGTAACGAAACAGCAGAGACTTTGGACACAGAAACAAACCGAGGGACTTGGAGGGAGGGGAGTGGAGGGATGGGAGAGCCTGGTGGTGGGTACTGGGGGCACCTAATGCGTGGAGCACTGGGTGTGGGGAATGGGGAATGAATCTTGGTATGAATGAAACTTAAGTAATAATAAAAAAAAATTTTACTTTAAAGTCTATAAATTATCAATTAAATGCTTCCCCCCTTTTTTTGTTTTCATTAGTATAAGCTATCCACAATCCTGAATTCTCAAGTTTAAAAAAGCCCATTATATCTGAAACATTCAAGTGTTTTAAATGATATTAGATATGTCTCTTCTACTTAAAATATAAATTTTTCTCAGACATTTTCTTAGGGCAAAAATATTCTCATGGTTGTGGATTCATAGCCATTTGATGAAGGACAAAACATTTCCATTTTTATATCCATTCTTACTATTCTTGCAACTACAATCCCACTCACCCCCAAAATTTAGATGGCGACTGATTGCAGTTCAAAGTAAGGCAAGGTCTGGTAATATTTTCTAAGAAATGTTTATTTTGGAGAAGTGCCCATTGGCATATATAATGCTTCAGCATTGAATATAATCTGATTTCAGGAAAAAAAAAATCAGCATTGGATATAGTTCAGAATAATTGTGACTTTCTTTTCAATAACATAGCAAAAACACTTGTTCATAGACATGTCTCATCATTTAATGAAGAGGTCTGTGAGGGTTTTCCAACAATGCCTCTGGCTGTTCCATGCAGAATGGTTGGGGGTGGGGGAAGGAGAGAAAACGGGTACCACATACCACATGGGAAATTGCTGCAGTAAACCAGAGAAGAGATACTGATAAAAACCAATTCAAGATATAAGTCAGAAGAGGGGCCCCTGGGTGGCTCAGTTAGTTAGGCGTCTACCTTCAGCTCAGGTCATGATCCCAGGGTCCTGGGTTCGAGTTCCGCATCCAGCTCTGTGGGGAGTCTGCTTCTCTCTCTACCCCCACCCCGTGCTTGTTCTCTCTCTCACTCTTTCACTCACTCTCCCTCTCTCTCCCTCAAATAAATAAAATCTTTTTAAAAAAGAAAATTCTAAAGATGAATCAATAGGAATTGATGACTTCATGGATAGTAAGAGTACGACAGATGCCAGGACAATCTTCTGGATTCAATCTAAACAACGGTGAGGACAGGTTGTCATTTACTAAGTTGGGGAGACTGGGGAGGTAGAAGGAGTTTTGTACAAGATGCTTCTGAGATGCCCCGGAGGCATCCTGGTGGGTAGGCTCAGGAGGCAGTGAAATGTGCAAGAAATGTGCAAGAAAAAAGGTCAGGGTGGGTCCACTGGGCTAAGTGCTCCTGTGTGTTGACATGAACCTGGTACTTTCTATTTTTCATTTAGTTTTCACCAAATGGAAGCTTTTTTTTTTTTAATACTCACAACCACCATATTAAACAGAGGAGGTGAGTATAAACTAGATTTAGAGCACAATAAAATACAACTTAGCAATCAAACGGAAGTGTTACACCTAGCCTATGAGTCTTGTATACATTGTGACGAGTGAAAGTAGGCAAAGCCAAAAACTTATATCCTGTATCATCCCATTGATGGGACTCCCTGCAGCGGTGAAAACTACAGAGATGAAGTACAGATCAGTGGCTGTCAAGGGTTAAGGGTTGGAAATAACTACAAAGGAGTGGCGTGGTGGGGGGGGCACAGAGGTTTTCGCAGGTGAGGTTAACTGCTTTGTATGCTGATTGCGGAGCTAGCTACAAAGCTCTAAGGATTTGTCAAAACTCAAAACCAAAACTCAAAACTCAAAACTCAAAATTCACTAAAAAAGTGAATTTTCACGTATACACATTTTTGAGTGTCCAATTAAAGGATCTGGAGCAAAGGAAGGTGTCTGGGAAGATCTGTGTGGCTTCGGTATGAAGAATGATGGGTCACATACGTCAAACACCGGAGAAAGGAGGCTTGGCTGGGGGGCGTTGCATTAATTCCAGGAAGATCTGGCTGCAGCACAGAGCAGGGTGTAACAATGAGGATGGAGAGGAGCAGATGGCTTTCAGAGATGATATGGGATCAAATTGGCAGGAAGGGAGGAATACGAAATCGGCTCGTGTTTTTCACTTAAGGAAGTGGATGGATAGTGAGGTCATTCACCAAGAGAAAGCTGGCTGTGAGAAAGATTTCAGAGGGAGAGCAGGAGCTCGGCTGAGGATATGTTAGACCTTGTGAAGCCACTGGAAGTTTTTAGGCTGATATTTAAGTGGTGTCATGGCTAAAGTAAAATAGCTGTATTCTGTCCAAGCAATGGGGAAGAATGACACAATACACTATATTTATATAGCTGATATTTCCAGGAACCCAAAGCAGTTCATAAAAAATGCAAAGTGTGTGTTTTGGTTTGGTTTGGTTTCAGTTCATGGAATTATTCTTCCTGGAATAAATTCCAGTTTGGGACTTGGATTGCATTCCTTGTTGTCCCCACTAAGGGACAAAACTGATGACTAGAGCTCGAATAACAAGGGTTAATGCTGGGTTCTCTGCAGCCCCTACAGCGTCTCTCTAGGGCATGCCAGGGGATCAAAGGGGATCAACTCCGCTGAGACCAGGCTCTTAATATTAAAAAGGTGAGTACAACAGATGTTTTCAGGAGCCCTTGAAAGTCCCTCTTCAACTATGCAGGCTCAGGTAACCTTTAATTTTACAACTCAAGGACAGGTAGGAAAAAGGTCAGCCCACATCACATCATCGTTTCCAGTATGTTTCATTACTTAAGACTTGTTGGATTTTTGTTCTTGTTCGGGCTGGAAGAGTTGATACCAAACCTGCCCAACAGAGCTAGAAATAGTCATTCTCCTGGCTATCCCTTCTAACAAAGCAAAAATAGCCCCATAAAGCACAGGGGGATCTCAAAGCCAAGAACGATGATGACCCGGCGTTCGTGTTCTGAGCTCTGGTGTTTCGGCTGCATAATGGATCTTCAAGAACATCGTATTCCTTAAGAGGCGTGGGTCCGTGACTTCTGGTTGGGTCTTCCCTAGCCGCGCCACAGTGCTGGGCAGGCATTCACAACTCAAAAGGTACCGGTCGATTGCGACCTCCAGTAATGAGTCTGGAAAGGTTTTGGGGTCTGCTTTACCTTGAGTCAATATTTACATATTTTTCTCCATCTTACAGCTTGCTCCATTCTTTGACCTCAGCCTACATGCAAACTATTTTCACTTCCGTGTCTCGTGTCTCCCTCCCTCCCTCCCTGTCACGTCCTAAAGGTGGGAAGGGGCCTGACTTACATGTGAGGGGACAGATCAAATGCCTTAGGAAGATCATTTCAGTATGTTGGAGGGATCCCGCGGAGTCTAAGTGGGATTCAGAGTCGGCCTGAATGTGAGGTGCTGGTGTTAACGGGCCTCTCAGGAGAGTCGTCCTCGGTGGGGAAGGTGGCAGAGGGGAACAGGGCCCGCAGGAGGAGATTTTGTGTGTTAGGCTTAGGGCAGAGGAGAAGCGTCCTGATGGAGAGAACTGGCTGAGGGTGTGGTGTGATTCTTGAGAAGAAAGAAATAGATAGCTCTGCAGTAAATTCACTGTGATGTGTTCTTCAATGACTTCATGAGTCATAGGACACAAGCAGAATTACTCTGAAGCCACACTGACCAAGTTCATACCTTGATTTAATACGCTCATGGATTTTCATTTTTACGAAACATCACCAGAGCCTTCCAGAATATGATTCCGGACACTCCACCTTCAAGAAACAAATAGACTAAATGGTTGAATAGCAGTCCACCAAGTGAAGCCTGGGGAGGAGGGGACGCCATTCCAAGCACAGCGGATGGATGAAGCAAAAGCACAGGAAACCAGAATCTCAAGCAGATCATGACTGATGGAGCTTGACGTTACAAGACGGAGCAGTAGCCAGGCGTGGATGCAAGGACGGCCAGCTCCAGGCCAGTGTCGGGGCCTCCTGAAGAGCTCTGTGCAGGTGGAGTGGGGGCTCGCATTTAGAGTCACCAGCAACATCACGATCAGAGGGAAGGGCGGAGACTGGGACACACATGTCAGGCTCTCAAGTTTCCGCCTTGGCATTGGGGAGCCGTTGAAGGTTCTTTGTCCCTGGCAGACGTGGCCTTACACGCATGAACCGGATACCACCAGAGTAGATCATTAAATCTGGCCTGTTTTCCTCAATGCTGAGAGAGCACTGATCAATAGTTCTGATTGCATTCACAACACTTGCTGTATCCTGATTCGGTCAAGGCATTCTAGAAAGGCTGAGACAAATGCTGATTTAGACAATAACATAGATCCCCTCTGATTCTTGAAGAATTGGATGGTACAAGACTTAGCCGAGGTGTAACATCAATAGCTTTTAATCCCCTCATCTCAGTGTCAGCTCTGGCTTGATGAGTCTCCAAAAGCCTGCCGTGACACTGACCGGCCAAGTAGCAAGCCCCCATACCCCCTTAGGAGCTAACTCTAGGCTGTTATTTGAGCCTTTTAGATTTGATTTGTCATTTTCATGATTTTCTTTGGGGTTTCCTTAGATTGTTAGACCAAGGAAAGATCTCCACTTGAATATACTCAATTAGAAACTGGCAAAATTAAAAAAGAACTTTGTCTTCTAAAAAGAATTACCTTTAATGCTATTATATAGTGTAGATGTTGGTAAGGAGAGGTCATCATTACCCATGACTTTGACGTTGAGTCTGGGTAGGGGCCAGAGCAATGGCATGTTGAATCACAACAAAATTTGGAGAAAGTATACAAGAATAAAAGACGACTGATTTAAAGTAGACATATCTAGCTACTAAATGTGAAACATTAGTTTATATTACAGCATTATAAAAGTATATATTCAGACTTGATCAAGAGCTATCCATAATAAACATCTTTACAGCTATAATTAAGGTTTTTTTGTTTGTTTGTTTTAAAGATTTTATTTATTTATTTGAGAGAGAGAGCAGGAGCAGGGCCAGGGGGAGAGGCAGAGGGAGAAGCAGGCTTCCTGAGTGAGGAGCCCGATGTGGGACTCGATCCAGAACTCTGAGACCATGACCTGAGCTAAAATAAAAAGTCAGACACTTAACCCACTGAGCCACCTAGATGCCCCACTATGGTTTTAATATCATATTTACTAAGTAGCTACAAATCTTTCAGTGTTCTAGCAGGCATTCCTTTTCAGCCATTTGATTTTCTCTACACCCTTCACAAAGTTTTTTGTTTCTCTTGCATTTTGGTGCACAGAATTGAATATAATATACCTGTGGGAGAGGAGGGAGGGGAGGGGAGGGGAGAGGAGGGCAGGGGAGAGGACGGGAGGGGAGAGGAGGGGAGGAGAGGAGAGAAGAGAGGTGGGGAGGGGGGGGGATGGGACAGGACTAGGGGAGGAGGGGGCGTAGGGGAGGAGAGGGGAGGAGCTGGTGTGGAATGCCAATATTTAAAGGATAAGAAGAGAAATTCAGACCCTGGAAGGCAGTTCAGAAAGATAAGTCACTCAGAGATAAGATAAAAACCAGGTCAGGGTTAATACCATAAAAATCCAGAAAAGGTTTCAAGAAAGGACTGATAAAGAGAAGGCAGATACTGTGAAAACATCAAATAAAGTGGGACATATCAATGATGCAACTTGCACAGTTATGACATTACTGCTTGGTAGCAGTATTTTCAGTAAAATCATTAAGAGGACAAATCATAGTGGGTCAAAGGATAAATGAGAAACAAGGAAAAGGGGGAAACCTGCTGAAGTTACAACACACAAAGAGACACGCACACGTGCAATGTGGTTATCACTAAGGTTTTTAATATTTTAATTTTTAAAAAATGAAAGTGATAGACATTTTACACACTATGGTTTTTGTGTGTGTGTATCTTTTCAGACACCGCTTAAATGATCTCTGGCGTCTAATGGTGGACATATGTATATATTTACTATGAATTCTTCAATCTCATAAATGCTATATAATTCAGCCTAGGTTTTAAGCTTAATTCCGGTCCTTACTAGCTTTGCGTTTGTAAGGTAAGTGGTCTGCAAATTCAGGTCTGACTCCAAAGCCCTCATTACTTACCACTGAGCCTCTGGTGAACCTCCTGGTGGATGAGTCAGCTCCGAGTGTCATCACTGACACCATGACTCTGTCTACCTTCCCTTCCTCAGTGCACAGACCAAGGGAAGGCTCTATGAGAAGAGATGAGAAAGAGGTCCTTGGTCAAGAATTCTGTCAAGAGAACAAGGGGCGCCTGGGTGGCTCGGTCTGTTGAGGGTCTGCCTTTGGCTCAAGTCAGGATCCTGGAGTTGTGGGATCAAGTCCCATATCAGGATCCCTGCTCATCAGGGAGTCTGCTTCTCCCTCTGTCTCCCACCCAGCTCTTTTACTCTTTCACTCTCTCTCAAATAAATAAGTAAATAAACAAACAAACAAATAAATAAATAAATCCTAAAAAAAAAAAAAGAGAGAGAGAGACAGAGAGATAGGAGTAAAAGAGTTAGTCTCCATATGCCTAAGGATGAGAGGTCCATGCCCTTCTCTCTTCCGTAATTCCCAGCCAGCTATAGCTGAGAACAGATAGCCTGTCACATAGAGAATTTCCTCAGCAAAGGGCTATGTGCAAGAGAAGTATAAGCGATGTCAATGGTATAAACCAATCACATGCGATATGCACAGGCCATATGCTATGTTCATTGTGAGGGCTTCCAAACAGGGTCTTGGATGATGATAACCACCAGGTTAATTACGCCATCATCAGAGTAAAAAAAATAACGTCAGGACAACAAAAAGGGTCTACTTATTTGAAGTCAACCACTCATGTTTTAAATCATTTAGACATGTAACCTAGGGAGCTGTTTTTCATTGGAATAGAGTAAATTATTACAAAGAGTTTCAAAAGAAAAATGATTGTTATCTTAAATTTCAGCCTTTTTTTATGGGTTTTCCATGGCCATAGGCTGTCTTTCTTTTTTGCCCTTTACTTTCTCTCTTTTACTAGCAAAGAGACAAAAAATGACCGCAGCTAATGCCAGGCCTTTTGAGCAATTGCCCAATAACAAAGCCATTTAGAGAGGCAGACAGAGGATGGAGTCAACTTTTATGAGAAAGTTGCTCATGTTTTCCTCTGATACAACTTTTCCATTCGGATATTTTATGACAACTACAGTCTCTAAGGACCAACTATGCAAACTTAAGACTGATATTTTGTATTAAGACTTGCCTTATTACTTAATCGTTGCAACGTGACAATAAAACTCTCTACCTATGGGGCCAGCTCCGTGAACTGCTCAAGTCCAGAAAGTCAACCGTCTACAAGGATTCATTGTTTTTATCCTGGGATGCCAAGTTTAACTTTCAGGCAGACTTTGAGTCTGAATTTTCTGATTCCATCAATGGGAAGAGCATTTGCTTTTTTTTTTTTTTAACACAATGGGAATATAAAATTTTAACAATCAGAGTGGTTTTCCATTTCCATTTCCATTAAATGATGAAAGACTGGCCATCAGAAGTGCTCAGAATGATAGAGATTCTCATATTTGGTTAGCTGTTCTTGCCCGATAATCAGAAAAGCAAGAATTCCCAAAATGAAATGAATTGTTAGGCTGGACGGTGTGTCCCACAAGCACTTTCTCATTCAGGGCACGTAGAACCTCCAGGCTGAGAACTACTATTCTCTCCATTTTCCGGAGGCAAAAGCTAAAGTTTAAAGCCACTAAATAAGCTTCTGGGGTCAAACAGTTATTAATGGCAGTGGGGAGACTCAAACTCAGGAGGTTCGAAGTGAGAGTCCAATACTCCCAACCCATGTTGCAAAGAAAACAGAAGGCATCCATTACCATAATGAAGGAGAACCCTCACCCAGAAGACCACACCAAATGAGTTGATTACTTAGTTAATACAACAGAAAAAAAAAGGGGGGGGGATAATGAAGACTTATTTAAACAATATATCCAACATTTAAGAGACCTGTAAACACGAGCGTTTTATTTTCATTTTTAATTTTTGGTATATGAGAAAATTTTGAAAAATAGACAAAACTAAATGGATCACTTTTGGCCAAAACTACTTTAAGAAGACTAAAGCTTGGGAAGTCCAGCACATTACTAGGCTAAGCACCTGGGATGTTTTCTAATACTTCCCAAGAGGCGAAGTATTTGTGTCAGTGTGTTCGGTTCTTAAAGACTCACAGGAGGAAAAAAAATATGCATTTTGTTACTAGTGACATATTTTCTAGTTAGACCATGTTTTTCCTGAATATATGCTTCATAACAGGCTCCTTCTGTCACGTACTGTTAGGAACCGATGAACTGAAGGCCCATCACTGACCCACTGACCCACTGACCCAGTTGTTCTAGAATCAAACAACTGAATGAGATGAAAGTCCTGGTCTCTGAGGTGCCCAGGCTTTTCAGTCTGATTCTGTGTAAAAGGAGGCACTTTTGAGAGTGGAAAGGGGCACTACTGATTATGAGGATTCAAAAGACACAAAGCTGGGAGCCTGGGTGGCTCAGTGGGTTAAAGCCTCTGCCTTCAGCTCAGGTCATGGTCTCAGGGTCCTGGGATCAAGGCCCACATCGGGCTCTCTGCTCAGCGGGGAGCCTGCTTCCTCCTCTCTCTCTGCCTGCCTCTCTGCCTGCTTGTGCTCTCTGTCAAATCAATCAATCAATCAATCAATCAATCTTTAAAAAAAACTAAAAAGACACAAAGGTCTATTTCCGTCACCCCAGCTAATGCCCACCCTCTGTTCATCTCTTGGCACTGCTACTGCCTGCTGGGGTAGAAGACACCCTTTATGGAACCTGAAGGTGCAAAACAAAACTTTCGATGAGAGTGAGTATGGATAAAGTGCTTGGGTCCCCTAAAAGTGATAAGATCAAAATCCCTGTTTGGGGCCATGTTTCTTTAAATGCAAAGCCACTCCAGAGGCTGGACTAAGTGGGTCATGGTTTTTGAGTTTTACTAGAGTTCATGCATAAAACAATCAATAGAATCCATATGGACGTAATCAGAGCAAGGCTGGTAGAGGCTAGAGGGGTGAAATTCATGTGAGAAACAAGAATGGGAAAATAAAAGGATGGGAAAGGTCCTGGCGAGGAGGAGAGAATGGACAATTTAGTTTGTAAGGAACAGACTGAGGTTTCCCCTGTAGTGAAGGATGTTTTGTTTGTTTATAGGATACATGTGGAAGTAAGAATGGCAAGACCCATCGCTAAGTGACCTGGGCTTACATAAACTCATAAGTAGCCACACAGATTGGCGTCTCATAGAAGGATATATTATTTGGAAATTAGAAACTTGTTTAGAATCCAGCATAACTCTACGTACTGGGTTGTCTCCTTTCTCCGGGCAACAGAATCTCTTTGTTTCCTGCTCTGCCATGATGGAAATTCAACAACCGTGTTTGCCTCTGCTTCTCTGTAAGTCATTGGCCCTTCCTTCCAAGTACCCCCCCCTTCTGTGGGTCTGCCATGCCTCATCTCCAATGCAGAGGACCCAGTTTGTTCATCAGCCCACCATCCAGTAGAAAGCTCCTGCTGGGAAGAGTCTTTCTGTTGGAATACCTAATATGCTTCCAGTTAGCCAGAGGCCAGCTGTTCTTTAGGTCAAATGCCTGCCTCTTGTTCAATAGCTGTGACCGGGGTAGTGGGATCACAGCAAAGGGAATATGGTCACTCACGGTGCTGGGATACCACTCTCTTCTTGATGTTCTACCACATCTCTAGCTATTCCTTGATCTCTTTTTCAAGCTTATGCTCCTCTGTCTAGGCATTAAATGTTGGATTTCCTGGAGGTTGAGTCATAGGTTTCTTTCTCTTTCCCCACTACC
This sequence comes from Spilogale gracilis, assembly GCA_004023965.1. Taxonomy (NCBI): domain Eukaryota; kingdom Metazoa; phylum Chordata; class Mammalia; order Carnivora; family Mephitidae; genus Spilogale; species Spilogale gracilis. The sequence goes on along the minus strand of PITA01004126.1, from coordinate 21,368 downwards.
TTTCTCCTTATGGAATCCTACCATTTTCATGGCTTCAGTTCATGCAGATGTGCCTATGATTATGACCAAATGCTTATTATCTCTTGCCTAGATCTCTCCTTTGAGCTTCAGCTTCAAGATCTAATTGCCAACTTGATATTTCCACTTTTCTGTCTCAGAGGCATCTCAGTAAGTCCAATGTTTTGGATGTAGCTTGTGTGCTGTCTCAAACTTGTGTTTTCCAATATAAATCACTACCCATTCAGCTTCAAAGCCATTGACTTAAGAGTCACCCTTGACATATCCTTCTGCCTCCAATCCATTTTCAACTTATCACTTCCTAAACATATCATAAAGCCATCCACTTTCCACGCTCTTCATGGCCACCATCCTAGGTCATGCCACCATCATTGCCTTGCTGGACCACTGCAGAAGTCCTCACACTGGTCCTTCTCATCTATTCCAGCTCTTTTCAGTCTATCCCTGGTACCACAGTGAGTTTTAGAGAAGTCAGATCTTACCATGTTACCCTCCAACTTTAAAACCGTCTGTGACCTCCTACTGCCCTTGGAATTGAGAACAGCATCTTTAATGTGTCTATGTCCTGTATACCTCACCATCATCCTTTAGCAATCTGTTGCTTTGTTCTAGCCACAGTGACATCATTTCAGACCCTTTAATATGCCAGGATCCTTCCCTGTAACAAATCCTTTCAGTGAGCTGACTCCTTATATGGAGAGCTCTGCTTATTCATCTGTATAACTCCTACCCAATCTTCAGAACTCAACTTTTCCTGATGCCCATCTACATCAGGATTCTTTGCTATGGACCCATATTTCTGTTCTTACAAAGGATACACTAATGATGCATTGCTTTGTTTGCCCCCCACAGACTCTAATATTCATATTAGCTAAGATCATGTTTATGTTCATTTGCCCTTTTATCCTCAGGGTACCTAGTAAGTACTGAAGAATATATTTTGAATGGATGGATGAATATACATATGCTCGAGAAACTACCAACTGCCATTTCCCTCAATAGGAGGTTATAGGAATGATACAGTTTCCCTTTGAGGAGTTTCTCATCGTAATAGTCACTCAAAGCATCATAGATTTCTCTCAAGAAAATTTAAAAAGCGATGGGGGTCAAGATGGCGGAAGGCCAGGTGATCGCATTTCGGGGAGTTCCCTGAAGAGAGCTGAATTCCAGCAAAAAAACCACTACAAGACCACTGTGAACACCCATGAAACCAGCCTGAAATGAGATATTTCCCACTTCTGGACCGCCACAAGAGACAAAGAACATCAGCAAAAAGGTAGAAACAAATAAGAGGGTCTGGAGGCTTGCCCCCAGAGACAGGGGAGTGGGGGAGGAAGCCCGCAGAGCTGAACCATTGAAAACAAATACCCCAAAGCAAAAGTACTCTGTGAGTGAGGAATAGCAGCAGATTACAGCCTGAATCGGGGCTAGAAAGAAGCAAAACACAGCGGAGCCCGGGGCAAGGCAAGGAGACTTTTTAAAATCTTTTTCTTTCTTTTCCCACTGCCCGGCTCCCTCCGCCCGGCGGGCCCCGGTGCGCAGCCGCCTCCGCCGGAGCCGCCACAGCTGCCGGGAAAGCAGCGGGAGTGGATTCTATCCTGCCCTTCTCTCCCGTTTCTCTCCACACCGTGGGCCGCGTGTAGACCCCACCAGGGGAAGACGTTTTTTACAGACTTTCGTGGGACCGGAGAGGCCCCAGGTCCCAGGGCGCAGACAAAGTCGCGCGATCCAAAAGGAGTTGTGGCTTAGAGGTGCGGGAGTGAAGCGACAAGCGGGGACGGGGGCAGAAATCAATACAACGTCTGCACCAGCCCGGCTGTGACAGACTGCCAACCAGGAGGCTGGAAAGAGCCCCTCCCTGTGTAGAGGCTCGCTCTGGGAGGGAGGTCTGGGAACAAACATCCTGCTCCAACTTGACTTCCTCAACTGCTGAAAAAAGACACAAAAGAACAACGCTCCGCTACCAGAGAATTATAACCTGATAATCTGGTTACCATGGAGACCAGCCTCTAGCAAGGGGGCCGAGAGACTCAGCCTAGGTAGAAGGACTGGAAGGGAACGGCACGCCCCGCCCCCAGAAAGCACCCCAGAAGCTCAGGAGGACAACATTCCAATGCAAAACCCCAAATCGGGGGAAAGGCAATTTATTAAACTCCTGGCACTGACTACAAGTACCAAAAGCTCTACAACTTATTGATAAAGTTTTCCACCTCATTTACTTTTTTAAACTTTTTTCTAGTTTTACTTTTAAAGCTTCCACTTTAAGCTTAAACTTACATTCTCACGGTTTTTCTTCTTTCAATTTTTATCCCCCTTCTTATCACAACGTGATACACAATACAACACCCCATAACATTTTTTACTTTTTTTACATATATATTTTTTTATTCTTTTTAATTTTTTTCTATTTTTTTCTTTCTCTTTTTTACCCTGAAATTCAAACACACCCCTGTATTTTCTGCTTTTGTCGTTCCCTCTTGTTTCCCTGTTAGCTCTCTCTGTTTCTCCCTTTCTTCTCTCCTCTTTCCTTTATTCTCTCTTTTATGTGCACATGTAGATACAAGCTCCAAGTCAATCCCACATCCCTATTCAATACTACCCCTATATACAACCAGTTCCAATCCAGTGGGCTCCTCCAACAATAACAGCAAGATAAACTCTGCAGCGTCTAAAACGCATTCCTTGCCCACAAGGAATGTCTGCCCTCACCTTCCCACTCTAGTTTGTCAGTGTGCCTGTGTAACTGTCTTTACTTCTATATTATATAAGTACTGGTCTTGGGGGTCATATAGGTTGGGCTTTGCTTTTTGACCTCTTCATTCACCCTTGATAACCCCTTCTTTACCATATAACAGCTTTGTACCATATCAATCCTATCACCGGGCCCCGCTCTGGCAGGGGTGTCTTTTCTTGCTTCCTCCTCTCCGTTTTCTTTTTTCTTTCCCCTCCCTTTTCAGTGGTGAACTCTGGTTGCTCCAAAACCTTCCAAAGACCAATCCACCTAGATAGTGTCTGATATATTTAGTCATACACCCCCTCAACCACTCCTCACCACAATGACCCGGAGAAGGAACGCCCAACAGCAGGAGAACCCTGAGACCTGAATATCCAACTTTTGTAGCAACACGGACTGGACTGGAGGAGATTATGCTGAGTGAAAATAAGCCAAGAAGAGAAAGTCAAGAAAGTCAAGTATCGCATGGTTTCACTTACTTGCGGTGCATGAGGGGCAAACTGGAGGACAGTGGGAGAAGGAAAGCAAATGGGAACTAGGGTAATCTAGGGAGGGAAATGAAACAACAGAGACTTTGGACACAGAAACAAACTGAGGGACTTGGAGGGAGGGGGGTGGAAGGATGGGAGAGCCTGGTGGTGGGTACTGGGGACACCTAAAGCATGGAGCACTGGGTGTGGGGAATGGGGAATGAATCTTGGGAAAAAAAAAAAAAACTTTAGTAACAATAAAAAAAAAAAAAAGAGGAACCGAGGAGGGGGGAAATTAGAGTTCATAAGGATAACTTACCCTTCGGTCTGCTGCTACAAGTCTAAATTCCTGTAATAACTTGCCAAAAAAAGATCTTTGTGGTTTTCTAAAGAGATGAATTGTCCCCTTTAAAAATAAAAAAATAAACAAATTAAAAAAAAAAAGAAAATTTAAAAAGGGGTGCCTGCGTGGCTCAGTAATTAAGCATCTGACTTCGGCTCAGGTCATGATCTGGAGTCCCAGGATCAAGCCCCACATCAGGCTCCCTGCTCAGTGGGAAACCTGTTTCTCCCTCTTTCATTCTCCTTGCTTCTGTTCCCTCTCTAGATGTGTCTCTCTCTCTGTCAAATAAATAAATAAAACTTCAAAAAAAAGTTAAAAAAACAAAAGAAAAAAAACAGCAAAAAAATATGTAAGCATTATCCACTGGTACATTTATTGGGGTAGCAACAAAATTAAATTTCTACATTCAAAAATGTTATTAACCTGAGGAGGGAAAAAGAGGGATAGTCTAAGCTCGAAACTGAACATGAGTTTAGAAATGAACATGACATAAGAAATGCAATTAAGAAGATGTTGATAGTTAAAGCCTTCATCTGAGTTGTGTTTCTAGAGGCTTCTGTGTGAAGAAGACAGTGGCAGAGAAGAGATTTTTAAAATATTCAACTGCTCAAATGTCTGACTCTTGATTTTGGCTCATGTCATGATCTCTGGGTCCTGAGATCAAGCCCCGTGCTGGGCTCTGCAGTAGGCTTCTGTTTAAAATTCTCTCTCTCCCTCTCCTCCTGCCTCTCCAGTTGCTTGCACTCTTTCTCTCTCCCTAAAATTAATTAAATAATTAAATAATTAATTAATAAAATCTTCACAAAAATAAAAATCTCAATCTTAACATGAGGTCGGAAGTACAGCATATATGTAGGGCATATCCCATTCTAATACCAAAGACAACAAATGAAGCAGGTTTTATAATGAAAAATATAAATGATTTCAGGAAGATCTAAATATATCAATATATCAAAAATCTACAATTGGTTGATAAAAATAAACATGGAGTATGTGTTATAGTTATTTATTCTCTGAAGAACACGTCTATCTCTTACTCAGTGACCAAATTCTTTTAGAATCTCTATGCTGTAAGGTAATCACAACACCAAAAACAAAAAGGATAGAAGATTAATAGATCTGACAGTGTAAAAATGTCAAATATCTTTGTGCCAAAAATACACACCAGCAAAACACCAACAAATACTACCAGCAATTAAAAGAAAACAACAAACTGAACAAAAATTTGCAACACATAAAACATGTGAAGGATTAAAGTCTTGAATCTAAAAGAATATAAAGTCTTAAAAATACAAGGGATGGATGCAGCGGAAGCAGTACTTAGAGGGAAATCTGTAGCATTGGATGCACATATTAGAACAGATGAAAGCCCTAAAAACAATCAAAATTTCCCCCCTGAGGAAACTAGAAACAAAAGAACAAATTAAATCTAAAGTAAGCAGAAAGAAAAAAAGAAGGAGAATTAGCACAGTAATCAGTGTAACTGAAAACAGGAAATCAATAGAGAAAAACTAAAGAAACCAAATAGTGGTTCTTCTGAGAAACAAACTTAGGGTTTTGAAAGGGAGGGGTGGGGGGGTGAGGCTGGTGGTGGGTATAAGGAGGGCACGTATTGCCTGGAACGCTGGGTGTGGGGCATAAACAAGGAATCTTGGAATACAGAAAAAATTAAATTAAATTAAAAAAAGAAAAGATGAATAAACTTGATAAGCTTCTTTCAGGCCAAGTTAGGGGAGGAAAAGAGAGGATATAAATTACTAATATGAAAATTGAAAGAGACATCATTAGAGATCCCATGATTTCCCCTATAGTTACATCTGTCTATAAATATTTCTATGTGCATTAAAAAGTCCCAAAATCTCAGAAAAGTTTACCAAAAGGTTAACAGTGGAGATTTGGGGATAATGGGATTATGAGACTTTCCCTCTTATTGCTTTCTATACTATGTAAATTTTTAATTGAGCATTACAGCTTCTAAAATAAATTTGGCAAAGGGCAGAGGATAGACTCAGTTAACAGTTTTGAAAAGCATGGAGAAAAATCACACTTGCACCTATATCAAACCTTTATCTTGCTACTTCAGATATCTACTTTTCTCAAGGCAGAAAATTTCTGTGCTTTGGAGTATCCTTCCAAGAATAGTATGATAACTCTATCATGCCATCTAGTGTTAAGAACTTGTGATGATGTCTTGAGAAAGAGACACTATGCAGAAAGACTTTATTCCAATTCACAATTTTATAGACAATCTGAGCAACACAAGTACACCTTTTAAAAGAACACTGAGATTGGTTGTGAGTGTACAGTTTAGGTCCCAGTTCAAATTGCGAGTTGTAACCATGTCCCATTAACTCAGCTGTAGCTGAAGAAATGACAAAGAAATAATCTAAAATCCAAGGTGGTTAATATTTACAGAGGTGAAGGAGGAGAGTGAATCTCTGTCCTCACTCTCACCCCACCCCTGCTCCTCCAACACACCTACCATGAAGGTAACCATGTTACCGCCATCACCTAGAAAAGTTGAGAATCAACCAGTTTCTTTAAAAGGTTACAAAAACAATTTTTCGATTTGAAGATATACCCAAAGTCAACTTATTTTTGCTCTGAGGATAGAAAAGTAGAAAAGGTGAGTCGTAGATTTATTTTCTTCTGTGCTACTGGCACAAAACAGTTCTCAAAGGAAGTTGATGTTCTCTTGATAGGTCGGCTCCAGGCTTATCTGGAAATAACACAATACAACTTTAAGTAGAACCAACCATATGTCGGTCAGACAAAAATACCTATTAGAGTACCTATATGCTGGGCTGTTTTAAGTGTCAGAAAACTGTACTAGGTGTTAGGAAACAGTTGTCTTAAAAATACAACAAAATCTCTGCTATCAGGGAACTTAGACGAGTGTGGTTTTCTTAACTCGACAAGACTTTTCTAATTAGAGACCATGTACCAGGTATCTAAAAATGTGTCCTATCCTATAACTGGTCATTTTATTCCTGAGGTGTATTCTAAAGAAAAAAAAAAAAGAAACTCATCTCAAAAATGTATAATGGTGGCACATTGGAAACAACCTAAATGACCAAAAAGAGAACGTTAAAAACCATTCATGCAATGAAATATTATACAGCCATTTAAAATACTGTGCCAAAGAATTTTTAATAGATTTTGCAAATATCTATAGTATCAAATGAAAAAAAGAAGAAACAATAAAATGCAAAAGATCAGCTCTTCTGCAAACGGGGTGAGCAGCCACAGGTGATTAGACCTGTCTGAGTATCGGTGATTCTTATGAACAACAGGCATGGCAAAATCCCAGGACAAACTTGAATGGTGGAGCTCTCCAATTTGCAGGAGTCCCTAAAGAAACTCTCTACTACTTTGAGATACACAGACAACTAGGCTCCTTCACAGTCACTGGAAAGAAAGTTTGCACAGACGAGATGTGGCTGTATTTTATCAAACCTGCTTCCCTGACAGAGGAGGAGCTAGATGAGTCTGAAGACTCTGAGAGCACTTCTCAAGTTAATAGTTCTCTGAAAACTAAGTATTGAGGCGACAGTAGACTTCCTTTCCCACTCCAAGTTTCTGAGTATTTTAATGTATTGAGTGGAAGGAAAGCAGACTATACTACCCTGAAATATGTCTCTTTGGCTTAAGGATGATTTTGAGCTGGCTATTTTTAAGAAACAGCAGACATAGGAAAAGCACCATACCCCTGTTGATCATGCCTTGCAGGTAACCTCCCGCAGCTGGCCTTCCTTTTACCCCCAACACCTCTTGTCTTTAGCTTAAGAAGGTTTTTAAGGTGGTAACTTGGGGCATTTAGAGGAGTTACTGAGTTTTCCTGGGCATCTCCCAAGTACACAGAAGACATAAATGGTATTAAACTTCTGTTTGTTTTTCTCCTATCTTCCTTTCATTATAGGGAGGTCTTGGCCAAGAACCTAGAAGGGTGAAGGGAAAATTATTGTCATCCTCCACAGAGTGAACAAGTGAGGCTCTGTTCTGGTCTCTGCAATTGATCGGTGGACCAGGGACTTTAGAATGCCTTTTCCAGCTTCCATAGTCTATTGTATTAGCCCTCCTGTGCCTACATTGGTGAGTTTCATGTGTCCTTGCCAAAGCACTGGAGACTGATCGCACAGGTGACAAAGCCAGCTATCACAAAGTCCAGACTAGCCATCAGCGGGGACCTTGAGTTAAACTAAGAAACAGACAAAGCTTGTCTCCTAAGCAAAAGTCAGTAGCGAGCTCCTTCCGTCTGTTCCTCCTATATCTTCTTAGTAAGTACAGCTTGATCCAGAATTCAGCCACACCAAACCTGCCTCGGTGACAACAGAACATTCATCCACAGCAGTCAGTTATTCAACAACATATGTTGAGAATGTGCTGTGTACCAAGCACTATGCTAGGAGTAGAATGGAGATGAAAAGTGTTCACATGCCATGCCTTTCCTGAGCTTACAGTCCTCAGGGTGGAGGGGAAGAGGGAGGATGATGGGCATGAATTGAATAAACAAATAAAAATGAGTAGCATGAGAGCCAGAGTGCAGTGAAGGGAGCCTCTAGTTTTGAGACGCAGGGAGAGCTGGGCATGAGGCCAGATTCAAGATTACGGTCCTTATTCTGTTACAAAGAAAACCACAGAACCAAAATGGAGTCACTTGTGCTAAGCCATGCCATCAGATGGGGAATTAATACCTGACCTAATTGCAGTTTCAACCTTCCTCAAAAAGGTAATCTTAAAGGGTCACTCTGGACTTTCCTGGTCAACCCCAGTGACATAATCCTCCTACTAACACTCTTTCTATCCCAAGACTTTGCCCCAACTTATTCTTTTTCTGTTTAAGACCTCCTTGCTCTGCCTTTCAAAACCTGTCCCTTTTGGGCTGCCTTGGTGGCGCAGACCATTAAGTAACCAGCTCTTGGTTTCGGCTCAGGTCATGATCTCAGGGTTGTGGGACTGAGCCCTAAGTTGGGCTCCACACTCTGCACAGAGTCAGCTTGGGATTCTCTTTCCTTTTGTCCTTCCCACTTGTGCTTTCTCTAAAAAAAAAAAAGTAAAATAAAATAAAATAAAAATTTATAAAATAAAATAAAATAAATCTTTAAAAACTGGTCCCTTTCCATAGCCCTTTGGAGTCCCTTTCTATTGTGAGATGGGATGATGCCTGGTTCATGAATCATCAAATAAAGCCAATTAAATCTTCACATGTACTAGGCTGAATTTTTGTTATTTAACAATTCCAAGAGTCAGAAGCTCTGGGGTCCATCTAGAGCTCAGCTTCTGCCTTCTGCCTTGCTTCATGACAACACATTGTCTTGGCAGTCACAGTTCCAATGATCTTTTTTCTCCTTTGCAAAATTAAATGGTTTAATTAAATGAGCACTAGGTTTATTCCAGGCATGAACTTGTTCCTTTTACAGCCTCTGCAGCTGACTTCTACTTAAGTCACTAGACTAGAATATTATGAAGATGCCCAAGGATTTGTTGTGATCATGGAGTCATTAGCCTTTGTATATCCTTTCTTTTCAGAGCTTGACATATTCCCCATGTGGGAGTTTCTACTGCAAAGCAAGTATTCAGGAGCATCTCACAAAGCCAACTGATCAAGGACAGTGATAATCACTGTAATACTGTTTGTTTCCTTAGTATGAAAGACAATAAAGTCAATTGCAAGAAAAATTTCAGCAGCACAATCAATACACCCTAATGCTTTCTATACTGAAACATATTTGGATTAATGCTATCACTACTACACTTATCCATTTTCTTCTAGCCTTAATCTTCTACTTTAGCAAAATGGGCTCAAATAACAAAGAATATTCTTTAGAGTTCTGTGCCCCTTGGTGTCATGTTTCTGCAACTAAGATGTTTAGTCTTTCTTTGGCTCGAACTCTAGTCTATTACACTCTTCTTGCACCATTTTGAAGAGGGCTCAGTTTTGTTGCTCCCTCACAATGTATTTCTAAATTCACGTTCTAGTGTTTTATTAGCTATGAGTGTCAAGAGAGGGGAGCCTGTGTATTAAATGGCAGTTCAGAAGAAAGTAATTAAACATTTTTACAAAAGCCAAGTGATCATCAGTACCCATAATTATCACCTGCCTCATCTCAAGACATTCTTGCTGTCAAACTCAAGGGAATCCTTTTAGGATGTTGCGAGTAATGGAAATGTATTATATGTGGACAAAGGATTGACTTCAGTAAAATACACTAAATTTCTTTCTTCCTGCACAGTGAGCTTATTATATCTCGAACAAGAAGTTGTGACTTGAGACTTGACTTTGAAGCAAAACAACTTCCCTGGCTCTTTCAATTTTGTCTAAGCGGTTGGTACAACTCCACTGCTCTTGGTGGAAGAGAGAGAAGGGCAGGTCTGCTCTGCATAAAGAATCTGGAAGTTAAAGTTCAGAGAGCAATGACTTTTAGATGTCATGAAGAGTAGATATATATTGAACAGAATGAAAATATCATAAATGAGGAGATAACAGAGAATTTTGGCTATTTAAGCCTAAACTTTTGTAGATATTTCCCCCTCTATCATTAGTTGCATTTTTTGGCTTGATTTTTAGTTTTTTTGTAATTTAAAATGTAAACATTTGCAGCCTTTCAGGGAAGGATGTGGGAAGGGAGCTGGTGGCATGGTGACAGACCAAGGGGTAGTGAAAACCAGCATGCTGCCCACAGGCAGCCTGGTGTGGTGGGGGGAGAGAACTGTCACGTGAATGGGTCAGCTCCACCCCCACCCAGTCTGCCTTTATTTAGGCTGTGGTACCTTCCCAAGTCTCTCTGTGGTTCCGATTCTTTACCTGGGACACAGGTCTACCAGTACCTATGGCCTAGGATTTGGTGCGGTTGGAGAGTGAACCAAGTAGCCATCGGGGAGACTTCCCTGCAGATATGAGAGGATGACCAAGCGAAGTGAACATGGCCAAAGATGAGCCTTTTTTGGTCAAATAAAAAGAATGTTCCAATAATGTACTTCAAGGTAGATCCTTTTTCTGGATGGGTACTCAGGAAGCTATTTATAATCCTTACCTCTGGAGATGAAGAAAGGGGGGGTGAGGAAAGGGGGTACAGAAATTTACTTACCATTCTGTACTTTTTATACTTTTTAAATTGTTTTTATCATATGCATTTAAAAAAAAACAGGGATTACCTCAATATTGAGATAATCATTCTCATTTTCTTCTTCATATTTGTCTGTATTTAAAAAAGAAAAGCACAGCAGCTGAAGCTATTTTTAGAAGGAAAGATACCTCATAACAATTAATTTTTTAGACCTTTTGCACAGTGAAGGAAACCATTAACACAACAAAAAAGCAATCTACTGAATGAGAGAAGATATTTGTGATAAGGGATTCATATCCACAATATAGAAAGAATTTCTACAACTCGACATCAAAAAAAGACAAATAGTTTGATTAAAAATGGGCAGAGGGCCTAAACAGACATTTCTTCAAAGAAGACATCCAGATGGCCAAGACACATGAAAAGATGTTCAACATCACTCTTGGGCTGTATTGAGTTTCATACTAAAGAAACAAACAGAAATATAGTGATTGAGTCTCACTATTCTTGATCAGTTGCCTTTGTGAGATGCTTATGAATACTTACTTTGCAGTTTGAACTCCCATATGGGGAACAAGTCAAGCTCCTCAAAAGAAAGGAATATAAAGGCTAATGGTTCCATGATCAGAAATATAAGATCACGGTACAGGGTTTTGCAGAGTGTATATAAAATATGCATTATTAAACTGATTTCCGAGGCCCTGCCATGTACCCCACCACCAGCTGAGTAGAAAGTCTAAATAACTTGTGTAACTCTATGACTACTTATCTCATTAGGTGCATAATATGTTCCAGAAGCGAAGATGAGCAAACAATTTTGTCTTTAAGAGTCAAGAAAAATTACTCAAAGTCAGTAAGAGACATTTGAAAGTGTACTGAAAAATGAGGAGTTTCCCAAGGAAAATGGACACAAAAGGCATTCCATACAGTGACAGTAACACAACCAAAGGCATGGGATTAGGGCAAGTGCATGATGTTATTCTGGAAAGAATATTCTGTCAGACAGTAAGCTCTCCAATGAAGCCTGGGTCCAAGATTTTTAAAACTGTATAAATGAGATAAATAAAATTTAAAGCGGTAATAGAGGCAAAACCGTCTAATGCTGTGCCCTATGTACAGCACAGACTCAACAAATGTTGGTTAATTTCACTTTATCCTGTAGACCAGGAGTGGGAAAATTTTTCCTGTAAAGGGCCAGATAAAAATTGTAGGTTTCACAGGCCATAAAGTTTTTGTTGCAATTAGTCAACACTGCTGTTGTACCATTAAAGCAGCTATACCCCATAAACAGATGGATGTGACTGTGTTCTGGATGTGGCTTGCACACCGCTATCTTCTGAGCTCTGTTGTCGGCCAATGTTTCCCAATCTTTGTATCAAAAAACCAACCGAGGAAGAAAACACAGTATACGATATGACAATGATGCCTAGAGAGGAGCCATATAATTTTTATAGTCACTGATGGAGAAAATACATAACACGTGACTCATACATGTACTCTCACTATTCAAGAAATTTCTACATACTTATGAAAACTAGTAGTACTTTACATATATATCAGTTATTCAGCCCAGAGACCACTAGAGTATCAACTTCAGGGTTTTTGCAATGATGTGCAGCTTGTCACGGCAGTGATCAAATGGAAGAAGATGCAGAGGGCTCGATTTGAGCATTTGGAAGGGTAGAGTAGGGGAGAGACTGAAGGAAGGGCACAATCGATAGAAAGTCTTGCTTTCACAGCATTTCCTGATGTACAAGTAAATGCAGGGACAAGCTACAGAGCTCAGCAGTCAGTATAGCTATGGGTCACATAAGTCAATGATTTCTGGGTCTATGAGCTGGAAAGCCTACCCAATTTGAATTTATAACGCTAAGAATAAAGACAGAAGGAACATAAGAGCACCTGGGTAGCTCAATTGGTTAAGCCCCCGACTCTTGAGTTTTTGGCTCAGGTCATGATCTCAGGGTAGTGAGATCGAGCCCCGCATGGGGTTCTGCACTTAGCACAGAATTTGCTTGAGATTCTCTCTCTCCCTTTGCCCTTCCCCCCACTCCAGTTTTATAAATAAGTAAACAAGAAAATAACCTTAAAAAAGAAGAGGAGGAGCCTTAAGATACTAAGTCTGGGCTTCTGTGGCTCTAGGAAATCATAAAGCTACAGAAGCAGAAACCAAGGGCCTCTTGGTTCCATCTTCCACACCCAGAGAAAGGAACAATCTGCTTTCCCGTTTGATAATCACATACCCAAGACAGCTAGCAGTCAGGTTAACAGGTCTAAGGTCATGAAGGTGGGAAAAGGATGAGGAATCTCTCTATATGGTACATGGTTTACTCTTCCTATTACATCTGAATAGAGAGAAACTGAGGCAAAATCAAATAGTGGTGAGGGTTGATAAGCCAGTGCTAACTTGAAAAAATAAACCATCACTGTTTAATTGCCTTGGTCTAAAATTAACTCTTCTCTTGTTGTTGGTTTTTGACACCATCAAATGCATGACCTTGGATTTGATAAGGACGCTCAATACGCATGGAGGCTAAGCAACTTACTAGGTCACATAGTCAATGTATGGGGGCACCTTCTGCATCTGGAACACGCAGTACTATTATCGTAACAACCTCTGGAAGTGGGTGGGTTCCAGATGACTTTGCAACCTTTGTTGTGTGTGCTAGTTTAGTACTTGCAGGAATCAGATTCTCATCTACACTACTCATGTTCCTTAAACAGCCATCGGCAGCTATAAATATATGACTGAATGAACATGCAAAGAGGGCCATCTGCAAGTCAGCAAGCACTATAAGCACTATTCCTGCAAATTCAAGGACTGAAGAACATGTAGAACTCTACACAGCTGAAAACAGTCTCAACTCCCAATGTCCCACTTTAGCCGGGACTCACCTCACATCTAGGCTCCACTTGAAAATGAACTCTTGTCTTGTTTTGTGGGTTCCTACATCTGTTACAGTGGGGAGGACACAATAATGGTGAACATATATCCAAGATGTCAGTGGGGTCTACATGTTTCTAACATAACCAGCTAAATTATCTCTGGACATCTAAGACCTGGTTGAATTCAAACAAGAGAAGACTGAGAGACTAATTGTGAAGTTTCTATTTAGACTCAACTTGGGTCTTTCCTGGTCCCGATTCCTTTGAACTTGAACCTGTGCTCTCAACATCCACTCCATCCTATTCTCATGTGCCATACAGCACCACATGGAGTGACCAGCCCTCCCAGTTGCTCAGGATGCAGGACTTTGAATATGAAAACCAGGATAATCCCAGGTAAATCAGGACTATGCGCCACACTGCCTAGTTATTGAATAAAAGGCTGGTAGAAATATGGCCACAAAGGTCCCTTCCCCAGGGAGCCTGACCACAAAGCTTGGTCCCATTGCTGAGAAGTGAGCATACTTACAGAGAAATGCTGGGATGAGAAAAGGAAAAAGGAAAAAGGAAAAAGGATTCCTGACTGTTTCCTGATTTCTGACTTTTTTACAGGGGGTCCAGCAGCATTTCTACCTTTTAGTTACATAACACATGCTTGTATAGAAAAGTACTTGGGTTTTATTTTGTTATTTTGGTTTAAATTAGTGGAGGTAGGTTTCTTTAGAACTGGAACAATTTTGGTGATTATCCCCCTACCAGCACTGTCCAAACAATTAAGAACTTTTTTTTAAAATCTCATGCTCCACTGAGGGTAGGTCAGTAGTACTGTGTTCACGAACCAAAGGGAGAATTATTAATAGCTTCTGGAGCAGGAGCAAGGTCTATCCATTAATGCTTCAGAAAGAAAAGTACTGATGGGAAAGTGCCACCTCGTTTCCAATTTTCTTTGTTAATGAGCACATTTCATTCTCAGGCCTGCAATGACTAGTTCAGAGTCCCTAGTGCCACTAAAGTTCTAATCTAAAGGCTCTCTCACTCTGCCATGAAATCACAGTGCAGAGAAATGCTTAGATGTCCAGCCTTGAAAACAGATCTGGAAAAGACAACAATACAAAATGTTTTAAAAAGTCTTATCTCCTAAGATCTGAAGTTGAGTGCTGTGATTCATTGCGGGAGGAGACGACGATCATTTATGAAAATCTCAGGGTCTGTCTGAGCCCTGAGTCACCCCAGACTCACCAGGGGTAAGGACACTTCTCCTCCTGGTCCCTGTTGCCTGCCTCAGTCTTTCCCCCATGAGGGTAGAGGAGTATGAGTCTGATAGAGAAAAAGAGAAGGCCCAGGGTGGCTGAGGGAGCTCTCCCCTTCCTAGGATAAGGCACCAGGGAAAGCAACACATTTTTGAAGTAGGGATCGATCATGAATCTCACCACTTTGCTGACGCAGACCCAATGCACACCACGATCACCCCTCGGTTCGATAGCAATAACCTCCTGACTCATTCCTCTGCTCCCTCATTTTCCCTGCAGCCAAGTCCTCATAAAATAGGCAGACTACAATTTTTTGAAGCCAGACATTAGACTGTGCCTCTTGGGCTCAAACACTCTTGATTCCCCATCATACTCAGGATAGAATTCAAACTCCTTACGACAGCTTATAAAGCCCCATGCCCTGGTGCCCCTCCTCCCTTTCCCCAACCCTGACTCCAACCACTCTGGCTCTCGCTCATGGAGCTTTAGCACCCTGGTGTTGGTTGTACTTGAACATGATGAGCTCATTATCCTTTCAGGGCCTCTGCACAAGCTGTGCATTCTGCCTGGAAGACCTTAACCCAAATCTTTGCGGAGATCTTCAGTGAGGTCTCAACTCAGCTGTCACTTCTTCGGAGAGAACGTCCCTGCCATCCTTATCTGAAATAGCCACCTCTGCCCCAACCCAATCATTCTCTTCCCCTTCATCCTGGTTTACAGCTGGCATACAGCTCCTGACTGCCTACACACAGACGTGTGTATATCACCTACGACACAAACACGCACACATTTTCTGGGTGTGACAATACAAGGAACTGCCATGACCCCAGTTCCCAGCACACAGGTCTGCGATTGAGGGAGGGAATGAATGAGTACTTGGTTGAACAAAGAAATCACACCTAAGTTCAATGTTCAGCTCGCTTACTTCTAGGCTATGTTACCTGTAGCAAGTTATCCAACTTCCCTGGACCCCAATTTTCTTCACCTCTAAAGTGAACATAATTACCTCTTCCTTCAAGAATTGTCAAGAGGATTAACTGAGATAATTCAACCTAAATCCTCCAGGGAGTGGGTTAGAACTTAGTAGGTGCTCAATAAATGTCCTGCCTCCTCCCTCATTGCTCCACCATTCCAGGGATCCCAAATCAGAGCAAAGCGATGCTGCAAAATTCAACAAAGTAGCCACTGGGTTATATGTCACCAATTCATGAATCCACCCAAGTACTGAAATTCTACCATTTATTCAATGTGAGGCCCATGTCCCTGCCTATTCCTATAAAAAATGCAGACGTTCCTGGAAGAAAAAAGTTCATAAGGTTATTTCCATCTTAATATGAATCATTTTTCAAATGATTTTTCTTTACCATTAAAAGTCCTGCAGAAGAACTAGAAATCAGAGACCAAAGATGCTGAAGAGAAGCTTCCTAGATGCCTAGAGAGTGTACCATCTACCATCGCAGCCTGAAATCAGAGTCAGAGCTAAATAATCAATGATGAAATGACCGGTTCTTGAACAGGAACGATGAAAGAGATTTGTCGTCAACACGGACATCCCTCAAGGTCAGTGGGTTGGTTGCTATCTCCCCAATGTGTACTTCTGGTGGAAAATTCCTGAGTGGCCAAGCCACACACACACCACATTGTTTTACTGGCTAGACAAGAGTGATCGCATTAAATTAAACTCATCACAATATCATTCCGAAAACCTTAAGATTTCTTTATAATTTAGCCAAGATGGCCCCAGTTCTGCTGTGATTCAACTTCATATTGATGCCTTCCATTCTGCTTTTACTCCTAGGGGGAATAAGGGGGAGGAAGAGGCCACAGTCAGCTACTTTCTTTCCACCGTGCCCCCCATCAGGACACACTGCAACAAGCTTACCTAAGCCACTCAGGACACCATTAGAACCTCTGACTTGGTCTGAACCTCTGATGTTGGTACCCTCTCCCCTCATCTCCCTTCAGTGGCCCTGAAGTATCCCACCAAGTCTGTCTCTTCTGGCTTTATAGAGTCAGGAGCCTCAAAATATCCAGGCTCCCTGGAGTACAGAAAATTTAGAATCCAGGCAGAGTCCCCAGAAGCCTATTACCTTGTGGATTGGGTCTATGCACCATTTCAAGGACTTTCCTTTCACTCATTTAACCTCCTTCAATGATGTGCTTTCTTTCCCCACCTCCATCTGCCACCCCGATCCAGATCAGCTTTTGAAGTTGAAAACCTTTTGGAAAATAAATGAAATTCTATCATTTTATAAAATGTATTCAGTTTGGGCTCCAAGATATATTTTTAAATCTATCGTATCCAACTATGTGCAGTCATGGGTAGATTTCTACTGACCAGCCTGGTTTGGCTGAGATGTCGTAGCTTACTTTGGGTTCCCTACATAACACTTTGTGTAGTTTTAAGGCCACATTCTTAAAATAAATGGCTCTTGATTCAGTAAACAGACATAAATAAGACTGATCTTTGGATAAACATAAACTTTATTTTTATGGAAAATGTTGTCCACTTTTTACACACCCATACCTGAAATCCAGCCAAGACAGTCTCCTGTCCAACAGAAATCTGTGCTGCTGTTATTTCTTATAGAGAAAGGATTCTAAATCAGGAAACTCGGGAAAATGACCTAAAATCTCATCAGTGTCCTAAATTCTGTGTTAGTAATTTTTGGAACCATAATTTTAGAACATGAGATTGCCCTGAGAGCTAATAATACTACAGAAACGTGTTGCTATCTTTTCTAAGCCTAGATCAAAGGTTTTATAAGCAAAGAACATTAAAGCTCTAAAAAAATTAATCATCACTATGCCATTTGCAGGACAACCCAGATTAATCTTTTGTTTTGAGGGACCACGTTGTCCTCTCTATGTACTAAAGGCAGAAGAAGTGGGGGTAGACAGCAAAATCTTGTTTAATATCAGCTTACTTCAATGGTTTGAGGAAGATTTTTCAAGTAAAAATTTCCCGACCTGGGGCACCTGGGTGGCTCAGTTGGTTGGGCAACTGCCTTCGGCTCAGGTCATGATCCCGGAGACCCGGGATCAAGTCCCACATTGGGCTCCCTGCTCAGCGGGAAGCCTGCTTCTCCCTCTCTCACTCCCTCTGCTTGTGTTCCCTCTCTGGCTGTGTTTCTCTGTCAAATAAATAAAATATCAAAAAAAAAAGATTAAAAAAAAATTCCCGACCTGTCACTTAATATTTTATAAGAATCTTCCTTGCTGTTTAAACTTTGCCAATGAAGAGGAGAAGAAAACAGGAGACAGCTTCTAGGGTCATCATTTATTTTAAGGTCTTCCTGAGAACTCTTGTGACACATCAGTGACAACTCTGCCCCATTGGTTGTTTTCTCTATTTTCAATTCATTTTGTGAGCACCTGAGTGTGTGTTAGAGTCCAAGCATTTTGCTAGGATCTGAGGAGTAAGTTGACCCCATTCCTACTCTCCACATAAGAGCTCAATCTTAGAGCTCACTCACTGTGCCCAGTGCCCCGATGAGAACGATGAAGTCATTATTTGCTTCTGGAACCCCTCCACCCTCCTTCCAGTGCTTTGCTCTCTCCAAAATTTCAGTTCTAAAGCATCGCTTAGAAAATATTTCATATTTATATGAGTATATCCATCACTAACTTCTCCTTTCTCTTTACCTACAACCTGTCTTCCCCAGTAGACTAAGAGTTCGCCATTATGGAAGAAATACAGTAATACCAGAGGATTGCCTTTCAAGGATAACATTTTTTAAAAGAAGACTCCAAGAGAGGATAAAGTTTAGCTCAAGATACCAAGACTCCAGGAAAGAACTTTCAGGCAACAAGGCATCCAGTTACCTGGTGCCCTTCATCTCTTCTGGTTATGAGAAGGAGAAATATTACCAATATCAACACAAAGTAGAATTAATGAATATATATATTTCATAGACCAAGAGCAGAAAGTAAAGAATAGATGGCCATTTGGTGGCATCTTAATGGGAAACTGGAATGATCAAAGACAGTTATCAGTCTCCATCCCTCTCTTTTTCTGTCAGGGGTGACAGGATTTCTAACTCTTGTTCCTGAGTTTGGTCCATCTTGGGTCCTCAACCAGCTTCTTCTAATGCACCATGCACATGGCTCCACATGGCTCCATGTGGCCAGCAGGCCGAACTCTTACAGTTTCAGCCCTTCTACCCATCACCAACTATTATCAGCCTTAGGTCTTCCATCCAAATATAAAGGAGAAAAACGGGAAGAGAATATGTAAGTCAGAGTCTGACTAGTTCAACTCATCTCTTCATGTCAATTATCTGGGTCCAGAAAGTATCAAGATATCAGAGTATGTAGGGCTGTCTACAAGGGATCTGCACAGGACAGAATGTTTGAGAAGTCCGAATAGGGACAGGGAAAGAAACATCATCGTTCAGGGGACCCAGCCTCTGTATTCCCAACCATGAAATATCTATAAGATGTTAGACACCAGGATCAGCCCTTCCTCACTTCCTCTTCTCCAATTATTACAGATTTTGTTGTTGTTTAAATTCATTTCACATCTGTTTGCTTGCCTCCCACATCCCTTTTGTTCTTCTTTAGGCTCTCAACCTTCAGAATGTACTTAGTATTGAAACAAAGCAAAATCCACCTGGATCATCCAGCAACCACGACTGCCCACTTCAGCAATCATTACAGAGGATGCTCAGACAACCTCCATCTGTGATTGGCCATAACAACGAGTACCATCGAGACAAGTGGGCAAAGAGAATTGGATGTCCCCAAATGCCCTTCACAATGGATCCAGAGAGGAGCCCAGGGGTCTCTCCATTGTCCTCTTTTCAGCTCACATGATTGGACTGACCCTGCCTCACAACAATATAATTTGGTTTCTTTTTCATACCTACATGATCTCTTCAAGTCTCTCTCCCTCTTTGTGTTTCTCTCTCTCCTCCCAGTATGTTAGCCCTAATCTCAGCTATTGAAGGGGAAAAAAAATCAGTGCTGATGGCAAATTCTCCACTTGCACACAATACAGTGGCTGGAAAAACTAAGCCATAGAAGATAGGAAATAAAATCTTCCCTGATATAAAACTCCATTATAAAATGCTCCACTACTCTACAAATTCAACTCTCCTTTGGTGACATCACAAATGTCATGTAATATGATGTATTTGATGGCATGGAAAACTTGCAAAGTAACCATCAGATATGAATTCCCTTGAATATTAGACGAAAGCTATACAAAGTAGAAGGTACTCAACCAAGATCCCTGGCTCTATTACTGGATCTATTGTTGACTAATCTTGTGACTTTGGACAAATTGTCTACCTCCTGCTATAGCTCACTTTCCTTGAAAGTCATGCCGACTTGGATGCTAAATCAAAGACTGTTGGTTGCCAGGAGTCATTCCTCTCCCCTCAACCCTGCCCCTTTCTTGCTGGTGGAGCTCATCTCCCACATGATGAGAAATGACGATCTCATTTCTCTAGCCTCCTCTGTACTTAGGACCTGAGGATCTAACCAGTATTGGCCAAAGGAAACTGATCATTCTGCCTGGGGTCTTCTAGGGAAGGTGCTCCTTATTACTGAAAATAAATTTCCCTTCTATATGCTTTTAGAAGCTCTCATGCCCAGAGCTGTGGAAGCCATCATGACACAAGGACCAGGAAGAGGGTTATATCTTAGAATTTGATCCACAGATTTACAACAGAATTAGCAACCCTAGAAGTTATTAAACAACTTGTTCTCATCCATTTTCACTTGGGAATTCCATTACGTACAGCCGAAACACATCCTTATTAAATAGATGCCCATGGGCGCCTGGCTCAGTGGGTTAAAGCCTCTGCCTTTGGCTCAGGTCATGATCTCAGGGTCCTGGGACTGAGCCCCGCATTAGGCTCCCTGCTCAGTGAGGAATCTGCTTTTCCCTCTGCCTGCCACTTCGCCTACTTGTGCTCTCCCTCTCTAACATATAAATAAAATCTTTAAAAAAAAAAAAAAAGTGACATGTGCAGATTTGGCTGGGGACTCCATTCGTGGTGGAGTGGTTTCGCTATCCCCCAAAGACCAGACTTCCTGCTGCAATTATAAAAACAGGTTACAAAATTAAACAAAACATAAATGGAGCTGTATCAAAAGGAAAACATAAATGGAGCTGTATCAAAACCAGGATGGTAAGTTCACCGTAGGCTAACCCTGTTAGTTAAAACAAACAAACAAACAAACAAACAAACAAAAAACAATGAACAAAAGAAGGGGGAAATATTATCATTAGAGAGAAAGCAGGAATCAGTACAGGCGAATTGTAATACAAAGAAATAGAAAAGTTTCAAATCAATAAAAGAAACCAGCTCTTAGAAGATGGCGGAAGGCCAGGTGACCGCATTTCAGGGAGTTCCCTGAAGAGAGCTGAATTCCAACAAAAAAAACACTACAATACCACCGTGAACACCCATGAAACCAGCCTGAAATGTGATATTTCCCACTTCTGGACCGCCACGAGAGACAAAGAACATCGGCAAAAAGGTAGAAACAAATTGGAGGGTCTGGAGGCTTGCCCCCAGAGACAGGGGAGTGGGGGAGGAAGCCCGCAGAGCTGAACCATTGAAAACAAATACCGGAAAAGGAAAGTGCTCT